>CM076581.1:1173885571-1174086108 GCA_034641835.2 Pinus albicaulis
GCAGCACTTGACTGAAGAAGGCTATAGGCTGCTCATATCCATCTTCATTTTTCTGCAACAAGACTCCTGCTACTGTGTGGGGTGAAGCAAATGAAAATATCATAAAGGAAAAGAATGATGTAGGACCAATCTCTCTCAGAAGCTTATACAAGGACAAGAATGATGTAGGAACATCATGCAAAACTCCAATACAAAGGCATCAGACAGTTAAGAGACCGCTTACTGTAAAGAGGGCCAGTTCAAATAATATATCACAGAAATCAAATATCAGAAAGGGGATGCAGTGAGAGGAAAAATAAGAGAATACCAGTTGATATTAGACTGATACCCAGATATACAACAAAACCATGCATGGGCTTTCCAATTCAAGAATCCATACACAATCCTGGCATTTTAAAAGCACCCTCCTAAGACAACTGATATAGCAGAAAACATGGATGAAGTGAACATGGAACAATATATCATGACTAGGCATATTTAAAGCGCTTGACTAACCCCAGTATGGGCATCAACCAGGATGAATCCTTACTCAAGATTAGTGAGCCACTCGCATTCTAGAACATGATACAAGAAGATAAATAGCATGAAATGAGATATTGCATTAACACATAAGAGAAAATTACATACTGTGAGATACCAAAGACCAGAATCCTCATTACAGTTATAACTCCTCCTCACTGAGACCCTATGGGCTCTGAACCTTTATACCGAAATATTACAAAATGTATACAAAATCCTTTCACTGCACAGTTTGCTGATAGAAATCTGGAACCCTTCTAATGTCTTATTTCTGGGTTTTTATAGAAAAGATAGAGAATTCTCCAGAAGGAGGTAGATGGATCACATTTAATGACTCAATTTGAACCAAATGGCGGAAAGAATTCGTGCCCACTCTATGAATGACTGAATATAAATGACTGTACTTTACAATCTGCCTCTAGAAATAAATGCTGAGGATGAGAATGTCCTCATGAACAAGACACAAATAATAATATATACAATGTTCTGCCTCTTACTGAAAGAGGGAAAATCTGCTGCCGTAAAACCCTGAGATAGCTTGCGATTTTGTACTCTACTCTCGGCCCTTTAACTTTGAATTTAAACTTCAGATTTTTAATGCGGGGTTCTGTGTCTTTTAATATTTTGTTGACATCCCGTGTTGCCCCATTAAGACTTATGCCTGCTCGAATCCGTCCCTTGATTTTCTCTGGAGGGTTCTGTTGATTAATATCCTCGCTTTCTTTAAGGATGGTCATGTCATGCAACTACCCTCGGCTTCATTCTTAAATTTCGCCAGCAGAATATCGTCCTTTGACGTGCTCTTAACCTCTGCAACAGAGGCAACAAATTAAAGTGCCTTCTTGTTATCTTGAAACCTGCAAAACCCACAGATATATTAGAAAAACCAGACTCAGAAGTTAGGGGCGTGGAGGTGGAGATGGTGATGACGTCGCAGACACGGACGGATGACGAGAACACGCAGGGTGGCGGAGGAAAGACGATGGAGGCTTTGACAGACAGACGGAATGCGGATTTTCCACGTAAAACAGTTTGAACGTGATGACTGAGTGAAACGATAAATATGAATGAAAGACATACATATATATATATATGGTGGGGAAGAATATTACGGACACGTGAGGCGAGGACACATGGGCGTACGAGGGACAGGTGGGAGAGTGACGTGGCGGTGGGGTCAACGAACAGAGAAGACTGTATTCTGGGCCGTCGGATTTTGAAAATAGATCAATGGCTCAGAGGCGTGCAGACGACGTAACAGTGGGCCACAGGACACAACAGACACGAGTTAACGGGCGAGAAGCTTTGGAGGATATCCGCCGTTGGATTGAGGTCAACAGATCCAACGGCGCGGATGAGTTCCGCTGCCCAGCCTTTGTAAAACCTTTAACGTGCGAAAAAGTGGTTTTTAGGTCCCGTACAAAAGACACGCGGCGCGTATTTAGTGGAATCGCTGCCCCCATGGTGAATACTGCCGGCCCGTCCAAAGCTGTGCAGAATTAACCGCCTGTTTTCGGGCGCGGGGACCACTATCACTGTGTTGATTGTGGGCCGTAGATTTAACTGAGATCGAACGGTTGCAAGTGCGCCCGAAAATTTTATCATTAAGACCCCCTTCCCTCTGGCATATAGATTTGCGCTCGGGTCATATGTGAATTAAAACGAAAAGGGCTAAGGCTCGATAAATTTTAAAATATGGGTTTTAGCTTTGCAGAATGTATTTTTGGGTGAAAAAGGTGGCGACGAGCGTAACATGGAGGTTTTTGGCTACGAAAGATATTTCGAACAGATCCAAAGGGAAATGGAGGTCAAAATTTAAATGGAGGGGGGAATATGCACAACACCTAACAACTTATCTAGAGCAAATAGTAGAAAAACACGGGAATGGGCTAGGCTATTGAAAACTCAAATGTAAGTAAATTTCTCTTCTCCAAAACATTTCCCTAATGGCATCATGTCTCTATTTTCTTCAACAGTGAGTCTCAGGGCTTTACTACCGAAGACTTCTTGACGGATGGGGAACATTACTTCATGAAATTTTTTATAGAAATTATAATTCTACTAGGATTCCCACAGAATTTCAAAGTAAACATGAATATGGTTGGCATATTGAACAATCCATTTCCATCACAAGGATGGAAATTCATAGGAAAATCATATGGCATCCATAATGTAGGTATTCATGAAAAAGGAAGGATTTTTCCCCTCCACTTCATTACGCTTTTTCCTATAACTACAAATTTGAGTACCCAAATTATTTGACAGAATATTTTCCAAGTCCATGATATAGCCATTAGAAGTGGCTTTAGTCAAAGCCACCCATTCTTAATAAAACTTTTGAGTATTCAGATAACCATAAAGATGACAAAACATAGCAGCAATTTGGTTGAAAGGGCCAACCAGAGAAGCCATCGAACACATACCCATGTCCTCTCGCTTGTGTTTGTTTGGGTATTTTATCCAATATTTGATAAGTTCCAGAGGGTTTGGATTGTCATACATGAAATTTCGGAAGAACTATGTATCATACTTCTTTTGGGGATGTGGAAAATGGTACATTATTCTTAGATCTTCTGGCTTGAAGGAACCAATTATTGTCTTATCTAAAGTAATAAATAGTCTGTTAGTTATGTCTACATATACCATGACTCACCTCATGTTAGGTCCCTATATTACTAGTATAGTCCCTTATTGTTGTTAGTGTAACCCCCTTATTGTTATTATTGTACCCCTGTAACCCCCATATTGTTATTATTGTGCCCTTAAATTATTATTGTTAGGTCGGCTAGGATTACATT
This sequence comes from Pinus albicaulis, assembly GCA_034641835.2. Taxonomy (NCBI): domain Eukaryota; kingdom Viridiplantae; phylum Streptophyta; class Pinopsida; order Pinales; family Pinaceae; genus Pinus; species Pinus albicaulis. The sequence goes on from CM076581.1 coordinate 1,173,888,889, forward strand.
GTGGCCCCATGGACTCCTATATATAGAAAGGAGATTTTTTAATTTGTATCATCAAATAATTGTTCATTCATGTAATGTATTGGAGTTTTCCCCCTTGAAGTGGCTTATTTCTAAGGCGTTGATATCTCTTTTCTTCTATTTTTGGAGCTGGTTTCACAACATTTGGAATTCAACACCCATTAAGACTTTAGAAGGCTCTACTATGGCTCATGAAGATGAAGAATGGAAATATGACATATCAAAATTACAAGAGCAAGTGCAACAAATTTCGCTCTCGCAAAGAGAAACAAAAAATGACATGGAAGTTTTGAAGAAAGGCATGGAAACTAAGATGAAAAACATGAAGAATGATCTAAAAGCAAACATGGAAGGTTTAACAAAGTTGATACAAGAAATGTTTCCTAATGGTGAACAGATAGTAGAGGAAACTCATGATGAGAACAAAATAAATGTTAATCGTGATTTCATAAACTCTAATGTTGGAGGGAAGAACCACCATATTCCAAAAATGGATATGAGGAGGTTTATGGAAAGGATCCTGTAACATGGATACTACAGATGGAGCAATATTTTAATCTCGATAATGTGAAAAACACACAAAAGGTACGCATTGTAACTTTACATTTAGAAAAAAATACATTTGTATGGTATCGATGGCTTTGCTCCCATAAAATAATTGTCACTTGGTCAATTTTTATGGAGGAAATGATAGCACATTATGAGGATACAAAGAGAAACACTTTCTTTAGCCAATTGATAAATCTCAAACAAAAGTGTTCAGTGAGGGAGCACATTGAGGATTTCCAAAAATTGAATATAAGGGTAATTGATATTCCAGAGGAACACAGGATTAATGTCTTCATAGATACTTTAAAGGATAACATCCAACATGAACTTCGTGTTTTGGAACCTGATTCATTAGAGAAGGCATTTAGGTTGCCAAGAAAAATTGAATGTAAAAGTATGGCGACAAGGAAGCCTACCACTCACTTCTATAAAGATGGAAGTGTTGCTAATCCTATATTTCCACAACCTACAAGGTTGACACCACAACAATTGGAAGAAAAAAGAGCGAAAGGGCTTTGCTACAGTTTTGATAGAAAATACACTAAAGGTCATAAAGTGTGCTGAGAAGAAACTATTTTACATAGATTGTGAGGAAGAAGAAGAAAATGAACAAGAATCTTCAAAAGAAGAGGATATACACCAGCAACTAGCCCTAAAAGAGGAATAAATGAGTCTGATCATATTGTGTAATGCATTGGAAAGAATTACCACTCCTCAAGCTCTCAAGATAGAAGGATATATCAAGAAGAAAAAGGTAATAATGTTTATTGATTCAGGTAGTACCCATAATTTTATTCATTGTAAGGTAGCCAAGGAATTGAATTGTTTCCTATACCTAGCACCATAATGCTAAGTGATGGTTGCAAATGGAGGAACTATAAATTTCTCTGGAAAATTCCATAATATCAATCTAACCATGGGGGAATATGTATTGAATATTCCAATGTTTTGCATTCCTATGGGAGGTGTTGATGTTGTACTAGGAGTACAATGGTTACAATATTTGGGGACGGTAGCTTTTAATTTTCAAGAACTTTTCTTGAAATTTTTTTCAGAAGGAAAGGAAGTCGAATTACGGGGTATTGTAGGGAAGCCGGGAAAGATAATAAGCTCTAATGTCATGACAAAGCTTCTAAAGAAAGAACAACGAGGTGTAATTTCACAATTATGCTCACTAGAAGTTCCAACATCAAAATCATCTATTTTTGCAGATCTCCAACAAGTCTTGGACAATCATTCCAAGGTGTTTGAAACTCCCAAAGGACTCCCACCTATTCGTGATCATGATCATACTATTCATTTGATTCCAGGAAGTGTTCCTCCAAACATCAGGCCTTATAGATATCCTTACTTCCAAAAGAACGAAATTGAACGTATGATTGCAGAAATGTTAGAGGCGGGTATAATTCAACCTAGTCAAAGTTCTTTCTCTGCTCCTGTAGTATTGGTACACAAGAAGGATGGATCATGGCGAATGTGTCGGGATTATAGGGAGCTTAATAAGCTCACCATTAAAGATAAATTTCCCATTCCTGTGATTGATGAATTATTGGATGAATTACATGGAGCAATTTATTTTACCAAGTTGGATCTTCATTCAGGATATCATCAAATTAGAATGAAGACTGAAGATATTCCAAAAACAGCATTTCGAACTCATGAGGGTCATTATGAGTTTTTGGTCATGCCTTTTTTTCTTACCAATGCACCTTCTACATTTCAAGGGTTGATGAATTCCATTTTCAAACCCTTCTGTTACACAGCAATTTGTCACCGTCCCTGCAATTCCCCATCCCGCAAATTGGAGGGCTCATTTCATGACCTGTGAGCAGTGACATAACCTGAAAACACTTTCATGGAATTCCCCTGAACATGTACTTTCATTGCCCTAAAGACAACTCCTTGTGAAAAACCCTAAAAATAGCCTTTTTTGCATTGGCGCGGGTACACAGTTCAGCCCTCATGCCAAGGGGGCAAATCCTCCAAAGAGGGCGTGCCAATTGGCGCTCTGTCTCAGAGCCACACCCACGCCAGGCTTAATAAGGAGTGTTTTTAAAAAATAAATGGTGGAAGATTGACCCCAACCAATTCCTAAACTGGTCTCTAATTTGAGTTGGGAGGTTGGCTCCGGATTTCCATGTAGAGGAAGTAGTTTGCCACCTCTCATGGAAGCTTCCTTGAGGATAGGGCCAATCCCATGATTGTAGCGATCCCAACTCCTCTTCCACCATCTATATAAGCTTGCAATTTCCCTTTGCAAGCTAATCTCCAAGAATCTCCAAGAATCTCCAAGAGTCTCCAAAATCTCCAAGAGCCTTCATAGCCAAAATAATGCTGCAATAGTCCTCATAGTGTCAAATCAACAGCAAGGAGATTGACGATCGAAGAGAGAGGCTTGTCCCCATCCTTGACAAGCTTTACCAAGACGTATTCTGCTAGCGACCCGTCGAAGGAGAATTCAGCGTCAGAGCCAGGTTGTATTTTCCTTTGTATGGATTAATGATAAGTGACTATTGGTTATGGTTCCACTCATTTTGTTCATTATGATCATGAGTTGCGTCCTCTCTGACTGACGCATAATTGTATATATCGGATTTTACGCTTGTGTTTGTTTTGTTTCTTGCATGTGCAGGTGTTCGATCGCGACGAGCGTGAGGATTGTGATCTGCCGGAGCAAAGGAACGGGAGCGCTACCTTCTCTACAAACAATAGCGTTGGATTCGAGGTAAGCCTTCTTCGCAAGTTGGTTTATTTCAATTAGGGACCTGCACCATAGCGTGTTACGATTGTTGCTAGACCCATTCTAGGCTAGTAGGGATCGCCTCTGTCCACAGAGGGGATTTACCTCCACAACACCTTCCTTATAAAATTTGTGTTAGTATTTTTTGATGATATACTAATATACAACAAGTCTTGGAAGGATCATGTTCAACATGTTGACAAGGTGCTCAAACTATTGCAGGAGAAACAATTATATGCAAAAACATCCAAATGTTTCTTTGGAGTACAAGAGGTGGAATATTTATGTCATATTGTATCTCACAAGGGTGTTAAGGTAGACCCTAACAAAATTAAAGCCATTAAGGAATGGAAAGTCCCCACAACCATAAAGCAGTTGCGAGGATTTCTCGGGTTAACATGGTATTATCACAATTTTTTTAAGAATTATGGGAGAATAGAAGCACCCCTAACAAAATTATTGAAGAAAGATTCATTTTCATGGACTCGTGAAGAAACTAAGGCCTTTGAACATCTTAAAGAGGAAAGGTGCCTAGCACCGGTCTTAGCTACACCAGACTTCACAAAAACCTTTATTGTGGAATGTGATGCCTCAGGAAATGGAATTGGTGTTGTTTTAATGTAAGAAGGAAGACCCATTTCTTTTGAAAGTCGTCCAATCAAAGGAAAGTATTTACAAAAACCTATTTATGAGAAGGAAATGTTAGCAATACTGCATGCACTAGAGAAATGGCGAACTTACCTAATGGGAAGACACTTCAAGGTAAAAACTAATCATGATAGTCTTAAACACTTTTTGGAACAAATACTATCTTCAGAAGAGCAGCAAAAATGGGTCACAAAGATGTTGTGTTATGAATTTGAAATAATCTACAAAAAAGGGAAGCTAAATGTGAACTCTCAAGAAAGAATGAAGAGGTTGAAGCGTTGCTTTGTGCCATTTCTATTATCCAACCAAATTGGGTAACCGAAGCAAGATATGAATGGAAGAAGGACAAATAAGTGTGGACACTCATTCAAAAGTTGCAGCAAGATCCTAGTACAACTGATACATTTAGTTGGAAAAATGATTCCTTATGGTACAAATATCGCTTATATATTTGTAAGAATTCCCAACTAAAACAAAATATTCTTTTGGAATTGCACACTTCTCCTTTAGGAGGACAATCAGGATTTTTAAAAACTTACCACAGGGTGAAGAAAGAATTTTTTTGGGATGGCCTTAAATCTGATATTCAAAAGTTTGTGGCGGAATGTTTGGTTTGCCAGCAGAATAAAGTGGAAACAATTAAGACCCCGGGACTTCTACAACCTTTATCCATTCCAAGTCAACGTTGGGAGGAGATTTCAATGGATTTTATCACGGGTTTACCTAAGTCCGAAGGAAAGAGTGTCATCATGGTGGTAGTTGATAGACTTACCAAGTATGCACACTTTTGTGCATTATCTCATCCATTTAAAGAAAGTACAGTTGCTACTACATTTATGGACACAATTCAAAAGCTACATGGAGACCCAAGATTTATTGTGAGCGACAAAGATCCCATTTTTACTGGAAATTTTTGGATGGAGTTATTTTCTTGTTTGGGTACTCAATTAGCTCATAGCTCATCTTATCATCCTCAATCTGATGGTCAAACTGAGATAGTACATAAATGTTTGGAAGGATATCTTTGTTTTTTTGTATCTGATAAACAAACACAATGGGTTAAGTGGTTACCTCTCGCTGAATGGTGGTATAACACTTCCTTCCATACTGCAACAAAAATGACCCCATTTATGGCAGTTTATGGATATCATCCACCATCCATCACATCATCTTTAAGAGAAAATTCAAAGGTTCAAGTAGTGGAAGATCACATTGAGCATCAACAAGAAGTTCTCCAACTCTTAAAGGATAACCTGAATTTGGCACAAAATCGAATGAAACAACAGGAAAATCAACATTGCAGCGAGAGAAGTTTTGATGTAGGAGATTGGGTATTTTTACGGCTACAACCATATAAAAAAATTTCCCTTAAGCAAGCTAAGAAGGATAATAAATTATCGCCAAAGTACTATGGTCCTTACAAGGTGTTGTAAAATATTGGTACTATGGCATACAAATTGGAGCTTCCTGCTTCTTCACGAGTGCATCCAGTTTTCCATGTTTAATTCTTAAAGAAGGTTATAGGTGAAAATCTTCTAGTTCAAGAAATATTGCCAGAACTTTATGAGGAAGGAAAAATCATGTTGGAACCTAAAGTGGTCACGGAAACAAGACTCGGTAGCTACGAAATTTATCAATTTTAGAGTATCTCATCAAGTGAAAGAACTTACCCACTGAAGATTCTACATGGGAGGATGAGAATTTTATACAGAAGCACCCAGAGCTACTCAAGCGTTGAGTACAACACTTTTTTGAAGGAGAGGGGCATGTTAGGTCCCTATATTACTAGTATAGTCCCTTATTTTTGTTAGTGTAACCCCCTTATTGTTATTATTGTACCCCTATAACCCCCATATTGTTATTGTTGTGCCCCTAAATTATTATTGTTAGTTCGGCTAGGATTACATTGTGGCCCCACTAAGATTACATTATAGCCCCATGGACTCCTATATATTGAAAGAAGGTTTTGTAATTTGTATCATCCAAGAATTTTTCATTCATGTAATGTATTGGAGGTTGCCCCCTTGAAGTGGCTTATTTCTAAGGCGTTGATATCTCTTTTCTTCTATTTTTGGAGCTGGTTTTACAACACTCACCATATCTCTGTATGGGAGAATTTTAGGACAGGAAGAAATTAATTGGTTGCATCGCTCCATGCATCTGTGTTCCTTGGAAAAAAATAGGTTCCTTCCCAGCTAGAGGAAACTGCATTCTGGGTGCATGTAGTATTTGTAAACAAGGGAGCTATTTCATGAGTTTGTTTAGGTGGAAAGAATGGTTCTTGCTAAATTGCGGACTTTAATCGTGCTTTGATTAATGTAGACATATATTTTTTCCATTCTTTATTAGGATTCACCTATCAAGAAACGAACTGAGATAAGTAGAGAATTACTCGAATGATGCAAGAGTCATATCAATTCAATGCAAGCCTTATGGAAAATCCCTTTGCATTAACTTAAAAGTATTACAAATCGTTTGAAAATTTTGAAATTAGAAATACATATGATCATTTAAGTTTTAAACATTTTTTCACGTGACACTGACAATTTTCGTTATATCAGAGATTCACTAGTCGACGTTTTGATATCGGGTGATTTTAACATGTTTTAGTGATAATGAGAACTGCAAAATAGCGAAATAGAGGGTTGTTAATAGAATGTGATATCAGAATCTATCATTTGATAGAATTTGATATCAGCTTTGTTAGTTGACAAAAATCAATATTGGTACTTTGCATACTGGAGTTTCGGCGTTTCGCATATCGACATTTCAGCATTTTGCATTTTCACATTTCAAGATTTCAACATTTCAGGAGTTCGCATTTTTCTATTTCCTTTTAGCACATTTTCATATATTTCCGATATTACATGTGTTTTTTAATGTGATTGTCCCTTTTTAATGTTTTTCTTTGTTTTCCGATGTTTTCATAAGACTTCATTTATTATAGAAAAGTGATTTTCTCCTTTAATTTTCTTGTTTTATTTGGAAAAATAAGAGAAAATAAACCTAACTTATTTTATCTTAAATAAAAATGGATTTTATCCTAAAAATTTTAAAGGGTCCCCATAATTCCTTCTAAGAATTCTAAGGAAAATGGGGGGTTGTTGAGTACCACAACAATTGGCGACACAGCGGTCGAATCAGTTAATCTCTGTTATATAAAATAAAATGTTAATTTTTTAAGAAAATTTTCAGAAAGTTATAAATGATTGAAATCCAAATTGATATAGATAACTTTGAAATAAGATACCCTATTTTATTCAAAAAGGTTCTTCCAGGTTTGTTATAGATGAAAATTTATTTTTAATGCATCAAGCTTTGATAGGTTGAAAAGGTAAAGTAGGAATCATTTGAAGCTTAGCGTATTAGATAAACTTATTAGTCACTAGTAGAGCCTCTGCTACCAGCATGCATTTATAGCCTCTCCAATGTTACAATTTAACCAAAAATGAACCAATATCATATTCGTATTGTAACAAAAAGTTTCATAGGTAATGAATTTTGTGTTTTCTCTTTTATTTTGTCTTTATTTACTTTAAAGTCATTATCCTAGTTTGGTGGCTAGAAATAGATAATGCCATTCACAAGTTGTAATGAATTTAAACAAGCCAACTCGTGATGAGATCTCTTGCCTCAAGGTATTTTGACTATGAGCCATTACCTTGGTATGGTTTCCAATAATGATAATGTCAAGTTTATTAGTTCCATATGATCATGGTAAGCAGGCTTATGATGAGATCTCTTAACTTTAAATTTTTACATATTTTTGAATTACACTTTGAAAAAAAATAAAATAAATGAATTGGGAGGTTACACCTGCTCATTATGAATTTTGGATGACCACTAAAGTAAAAGATGCTACAACTTCATAATAATTGTTGCATTTATAAATATGACTTTTCAAATTTGACTCACAATGATTTGGATTTTCAAACTAATTACAAATCCAAAGGATCTCTTCATTTTAAATAGCTATGCTAATCCAATGTGTTTTGAAAAGAGATTAAATATTCAGATTTCAATTTATAGTTTCACTTTATTCATATTTATTTAAAAGGTTACCATTTCAATGATTGAGAGAAACTTGCAATGTGTTATTCAAAGGTATAATGCTTTACAACATAATTTATTTGAATAAAAATACTTTACATATTGTACAAAAGAACTTCTGTAATTTTTAAGAAAAATACTTTTTGAGTATAAGTCCATTGACAGGAAGAGTTTCCTTCTTCGCTTGTAAATCTTGCAATATAAAATTTGATGGACCTACCTTCTCAAAAAGTTGAAAGGGACCAAGCTAGAGTTTTTGAAATTTATTATGCTTTCCTTTATCTTCATGCACTTTGTCCCATTTAAAAAACAAGTACCTGATTTCAAAATGTTTGTGCTTGACTGAATTACTATCAAATGAAGTGTTGACCAGTTTTTGATGATGATCATGAACTAGCTCGGATTTATTTCTTTCTTCTTCCAGCTTAATTATTTGAGACATTCGTAATTGTAAAGTGGAAGACGATTTTTCATTAATAAATTGAACGAGTGTTGATGAAGGGATAACTATATTTAGGGGTGGGATAACTTATTTTCCATATACCAAATGAAAAGGGGATGTCTTTATTGAAGCTTTCTTAGTTATCCTATATGCCCATAAAGAAAATGTTAAAGCTTTGTGCCAATTCTTTTGATTTTGGTCAACAATTCATTTGATAATTATTATAAGAGGATATTAATTTGTGGGATACTTCAATTTAAATCCTCCCTTTAAAGGAAATTCAATCATTGCATTTCAAGAAAAATAAGAAGCGTTGTAAAAAATGAGAGCATTAGAAAAACCAAACTTAGTAATGATAAATTGATCAATGAATTCAATGATGCTCTCAGAATTGGCTAGATTCAATGGTATTGCCTCTACCCATTTCATGAAATAATATGTTGCAATAAAAATATATTTATGTTTCTTGGATGAATGAGGAACGATCTCACATATTATGTCAAGTCCCCATTGTTTGAAAGGTTGTTCGATATTGACCGGTTGTAATGGCATAGATGGTTTCCTCTGGCTTCCTAAAGCAGTTTGAAAATTTTTCATTTTCTAACGTACATATGTGCATATTTAAATCAGGTTTGCCAATAATATCCAACATTTAGGATCTTGTGAGCAGTCATCTCTCCATTGTAATGCCCACCTGTTGTCCCATCATGAAGTTCTTGTGGAATGTTTTCTGCTTAAGATTTCTCCAAACATCTCAATAGAACAGAATCATAAATTTTTCTAAATAATATATCATTAACAAGATTATATTTATTGGAATTCAATATTAAGGCTCTCTTTTTCATAAAGTCAAGCTCAAGTGGAGCATAACCGTTTTTTAAGTAAAATATTAATTTAGCATATTGAGAGTGAGTATTAACAGGAAATACCTCTTTAACTTGTTCAATGTTAATTTTTACCTCATTAATTGATGTATCATTCATTCCTATGACTAACCTACAAAAACCTTGACCTTTTACACTCTTAATAGGTTTGATCTCTAGATCATATCCTTGCAATGTTGTTACCCAATTAGCCCGGTTTTCTCCTAACTCCTTTTGAATGAGTACTTATCTGATTGTTGAGAAAGGAACAATAACTTTAAGATGAGTTTTCAGAAGAAAAAGGTCTAAAATATTTAACAGCTTTATAAACTTCAAAGGCTTGATTTTCTACTCCTATATGATTTAATTCAGCTCCTTGAAAATTTGAGCCGAAAAAAGAAATTGGAGCTTCAATTTTCTGTTCATTTGGTTGGCTTGAAACTGCTGCATAAGATAGATCAGAGGAAAAAGTGTATAAAATAAATTGATTGGAAAAATTGTGAGTTGATAGAGAAGGATCGTTAATTATGGCTTGTTTAATGGTGGTAAATTCTTCTCTTTCATCATCTCACCAATTAAACAACGAATTTTTCTTAATCATTTTTTGTAGAGGTAGAACGATGTGTGAAAAATTAAGAAAAAATATCTTGAAAAAATTAATTTGACCAAGAAAAGATTGCATCGATTTTTTAGTATGTGGCAATGTGATTTCTGAAATTTTTTTAATTATTTCTGGATCAATACAAATTTCATGCTTTGAAACAATAAAACCGAGGAGTTTAGCTTCACTAAGAGCAACAAATGATTTCTTAGGTTAAGAGAAATTCCATATTTTCTACATCTTTCAAAAATCTATTTTAAATCATGTAGATGATTATTTCTCCTTTTCGAATATATGGTCATATCATCTAGATATACCACAACAATTTTTTTCATTAACCCTTTAAAATCAATATCCATTTCTCTCTATAATGTAGCTCCTGCATTCATTAATCCAAAAGGCAATTTTTGATATGCATATGTTCCCCACTTTTTTCTAAATGTAGTCTTTAATCAGTCTTCTCGGTGAACCAAGATCTGATCATATCCTAAAAATCCGTTTAAGACATTAGTTCAGAACCAACGACTGATTGTAATAATTGTTCCGTTGATGAGGGGAAAATTATGCTTTTGACACACTTTATTCAGATTTTTGAAATCGATACAAATACGAATATCACTTTTCTTTTTTCTAAAGGGTACAACAATAGAAACCCATTTTGAATGTCTGATAGGAAGAGTAATTTTGGCTTTTAAGAGATTTATTAAACTCACTTTTATTTTGAGTTTCCAAATTCGAGTGTATCTTTATAATTTTTTGTTGAATAAGTTTGACTTCTGGTACCATTGTGATAGTATGTTGAATGATGGAAGCATCATATGTTTTGAGATATTGATAATTCCATGCAAATATATCTTTGTACCCTTTTAACAAATGAATAAACACATTTCTTTCCTTAGATTAAAGGCCAAGTCCTAAGTTGATATTTTGAGGTTTTTCATCAGACCCTAGGTTAACTAATTCAAACCTTAAAATCAAACTTTGAAGTTTGCAATTTTTAACCTTTTTAAATATGTCCTTCAAATCATATAGATCTTCAAGTTTAACTACAGGTTTGGAAAAAGAATTTTTTTCATAGGAATTGTTCATTTAAGTATTGTGTTTGTTGTGGATCATCTGCATATCCTTTTAGTTTTATATTAAAAATACAAAAAAATCTGAAATTGAAATAAAAGAAAATATGTTAAAGTATTATAGTTTTATACTTTGGCATAAAAAGGAAATTTTTTTCTGATGTATTAAAGTTTAATTGTTTCAAACTTTATACGAGTGGGTTTTATGTCTGAGGATTAAATGCCGATCAATTCAAAAGGCGGAGAGTGCTGATATTAAAATTATAAGTCGGATGACCCAACCCGCAGGCACTAACAGCATGAGAATTAAAAAAAAGGGTGTCTCCATGATTGGTAGGTTGGCTATGGAGAAGCTGAAAAGATCAACGATTGGATATCGGCTAACAGGGCACTAAACGGTGTGACACGTTGCGTAGGAATTTAATACAAAAGTCGAGCCACCTATTTAGGGTGTTTTTCATTTCATTTTCAAAATACTTTTCATTTTGTTGCGTTTTGACCTATTACGTTCTCCCGTCACCTTTCTGTTTTAGTCACCTTACAAGAGTATTCCTTCAGCTCCTTTTATAATCATGGCTAAAAGGTCTTCCCTGTCCGGTTCATCGAGCCATATTCCTCTCATGGATAATGAGAGAGACATTCAAGATACTATATCTTCAGTAATTCATCTTCCATTCTATCAACAAGTCGTATTGAATCATGATAATTCCCCTGTCTATTCTGCCATGAAAACATCCGAGGTCCTTTCTACATGCATCCCGAAAAAACATTTATTCCTAGATTTTATCTATTGGTTGGTTTCCGCATTTTATCCCGTAAAATGTTTCGTGATGAATTCCCAAGGGGAAAATGCACTGCAGGTGTCTACCCAATTAATCCGCGAAACCTTGTGTTTTCAAGAAGCCGAATCATCAGTTCAATTTTCAAAAGATTCAAGATTCACTCGTTACTTACTATGACAGCCTTGCAGGATAAGAATTCAATCCGTTTATGTTTCATTTGAAGCCCAAAATGAAGTAGTTTCAGCCAGAATGTCGAGAATTTACTATGGGAGTTTTCAACGAAGAGACTCGACCCGTATTAAGAAGTATTGCTAAAATATTGGGCAAAGAAGACGACGTCATAGTGGACAGGTCAGTCCTAGGAATGTTCGCTATGATGATGAAGCCAAGAATGGTCCTGGATATTCCATCCTTTTGGAAGAAGCAGTCAATTCACAGTTTATGAGTCTTTCACTGACAGGTTTTTTTTTTAATTTCCCTCAATGATTGTCCACTTATTTTTGTACCAAAATGTTGAAGAATTCATGAAGTTAGGTATAAATATAATGGATGTAAACAAGCAAATATAGTCAGTTGTATTATAGATAGATATAATCAGAAGGAAGAAAAATGAAGAGGGGTTATTTGATTTTGCTAGTCAGTATATTCCCATTGCATATAAAATATTGAATGGAGTTCACCCCCCTTGTTTTTTACCCAAAGCCCAGAAGTTTATACATTTAGGAACTAGCTATAAATTTAGGGACTGGTTTGTATTTGAAGAATATTCAGAAATAAGGTTGTATGGAGCAAATGTTGAACCTTACAGGCTCCAAATGTTTGTACCAATGAGGCTTTTCTCCTTAGAATTTATCAGATAGAGCCTGAATGTTGATGAGGTGCACTTTGTCCCTATGAAGAAAGTTCATATGTATAAATTGCCTATGAGTGTGGGACCTTTCATAGTTAATATGAGGCATGTGTTTGAGGAAGTAACAAAATTGTTGGAGGAAACACATATGCTACTAGCAGAAAAATGGGCTTTTGATCCTCATGGTATAATTTCACAGAGAAGAATTGAGAACCGATACTCTAATTTCATTCATGAAAGTAGACCTGAGCAGGAAAAGGTAGAAAACAAAGGTGAAATAAGTTCAGTGAATACAAGAATTCAAACTCCTGTTATAACAGAAAAAACAAATAAAAGAGGTAAAGAAGTTGTTATTGACTTGGATGATGAGGCATCAAGAGGTGAGAAAAGGACAAAATTTGTTGAGGATCATTCTTCTAATTCACCTGGTTTTTCCTTGCATTTGGGTGAAGAGTAGAACGCTCCCTCTTCCCCTGGAGGTCATGAATCCTCTCATGAATAGGAACCCTTAATCAAACAGGTGTTTTCACAAATTGAAGAGAGAAATCAAAAAATGAAGACCAGCATGGAGGCCCAAGAAGAAAATCAGGTTACTACTGATCAGACAAGGCTATTGAATGTAATAGATCTTGAAAAAGATCAATTTAGGATTTCCCTATCACATCCCACAGGAATGTCAATTGGGTCCTCAAACACTTTTAATACTGTAAATGTGACTATGGATGTCAAAAATATTCCACTAATGGAAAAAATGAATTTGCATATGGAGACCGGGCAATTGATTATTAATGATCTCACAAAGACAAATGCAATGGTAGTTAAAGCTGAAAACATGTTAGGGAAATTTATCAAACAATTGAAGCTGGAAAATGCTAATTCAAGAGCTTTAACAGTCAAAGATGAAGAGTTGAAGAAGATTATTATTAAGATTGGTGTAGACCCTAGTGACAAGACTGCTGTGCAGAAACTCTTGAAAAGTGTTGAAGTAGAGATATATAAATTAAGGAAGAAATTAAGGTTACCTACTGGTGAACACTCAATGGCTGCAGAGGTTGCAGAGGTAGAGAATGAAAAGGAGAAGTTGTTGCAGCAACTTATGCATAAGGATGAAGAACTTTCCAAAGTGAAGCAAACTGCAATTTCTTTACAAAATCACATTGATAATCATAACTGTACTTTTGTTTTTCCTACAAGTGATGCAGATCCTCAAGCACAAATTATTTAATTAAATACTGAGTTGCAGATGGCTGAAAGAGATAGAAAGAAAGCTCAAACAGATTTGGAGACTGTTACAAAAATTATGAAGGTCATAGAAAACAAAGCAGATAAGTACAAAATGGATGTCAGAAACGCTGAAGCTAAGATCAAGAATCTCAAAGAAATAATGAAAGGTAATGTGTCATTAATACAAGCTAAGGATATAATTTGGACTGATATCATCTCAGAAATGAAGTCCAATTGGTGCTTCCTGATGATAATTGCAAAAGAAAAAAGCCTTATTATGGAGTGTGAAGAACCGATTATGTTTGATAAGCAGAGAGGGATTAACAGAGCCATTTGGGCTAGAATATTTATTGATTATATCAATTCCAAATCAGATCAAGAATTAGAGGAGAATGATATGCAGGATAGAATGTTGTATGCAGTGGCTCTCAGAAAGGCTACAGAAAAGAAACTAATAGAAATCAAAGAAGTAGTAAGTGAATTTGATAAATATTTTGATAAAATGACAAGGGTAGGCCTGCCATCATGTTGGGGAGCTAAGGGAAATCTTCTACCATGGAGCTCTTATGAGAATTTACTGGTGATGACAAAAAGCAAGATTGACAACAGACATGAGAAGACTCAAGTACTTAAAGGAGAGACAATGGTCAACTTCTTGCAAAGACATTTTCAACTCTTGTGGACGGTAAAGACTCTTTTCTCTGAAAGGCCATCTTATGCCCGAATTACTTCATTCATATTGGAATATCACAATCTGACACATTCATCCAAGACGAAGGTAGAAATATGGAAAAAGTGCAGAGCTTGAACTATTGACTTGCCAAAAGGATCAGCAACAAAGAAAGACAAATCAACTGATCAAGGAAAAGAAGCCACTTCATCAGCAATTCCTATAGATTAGGACATTTACTTTATGTTATTTTTTGAAATCAATGTAATTATAAAAAGAAATTTTCAAGGCATGTAATAGACAGCCTTCAAAGTCATGAAGTAGTTTTGGTAGTTAGAATTGGTTACAGCAGTTTCAAACTGCTTTTTATTGTATTTAATGTAATTTCCAAGAGGAAGGAAGGGTCTGAGTTTTTGGACCTCCTGGGCAAATATTTGTGTACTCAAAGATTCAAATATTAATGAATGAGTAAGCAAGTTTCTGGAAATTTTTTTATGTTGAAATGTATTCCAGTTTCATTATGTATTTTCTTCTATGAATAAAACAAGGTTATGAGTAGCAGGTCTCTTCTTACTTCTGTGTATAAGAGTTAAAAACCTTAATTTGCGCTCCTTTGTTTTAACTATTTATTTCACATGTTTCTTCCAAAGTGTGGAATGGTATTTTCTGTATAAAGCAGCATATCAGTTTGGACTTCTCCTTAAATTTTCTTCCAGTCATTTCGTTCAACATTAACAGATGGTAGCATTGCAAAGAATTCATAATATTTGATATTTAAGAGTGTGATTATAAATACTTGAGGGTTAATAAAACAGAGACATAAAAATTTGTGACATAATTATAAAATGTCTTAAGCACTGATTCCTTATCATAGCTAAGGGATTGTCTCTTAAGGTACAACATTAATTGGCGTCGTTGCCAGGGATCGAAGATTCGAATTTTTCCCTGGGTTTTGTTCATATTTCCTCTGGTTGTTAAGAGAGGAGGAAATACTAAGTTGTGATTCTTTAAAATAATTATGGCTCCTAAGAAGCCTCACACGAGGTCAGATACCTCTCAGCAAAAAGCTCCTATTTCTTCTAATCCAGAAAAGCTAGTTTCAAAGAAGGGCCAGAAAACAAAAATAATTTCTACACCTGATGCCACACTACTTGCACCAGGCAGCAGTTCACATACTTTTTCGTCCAAGGATATTTCTCGGAAACTCATTTTCCACCAACAATAATCCTCACCTTCACCCATTCATTTCCAAGAACCAACGTTATAAGAACAATATTTTGAGTTTGTATCTTTTCCTCTTACAAAAACTCAACCTCATACAGTTGCCAGTTCTTCTACTATTGTTCATACACCTATCCCTATATCAGTTGTTCCACCTCATTTATCCCCACCTACAACTGGTATCCATTTTACCCCCGCTCAAGGAGCAGTCAATCAGGGCATAAACATGGCAGCACCTGCTTTCTTGATGAATATATATGCACCATTAAATCTACCCCAACCAATGAATGCAATGCCTCAGTAGTATCTCAAGTTTCTCCCTAGATTTACTGGTGAATATGAAATAACTACATAACAACACTTGCCCTTGTTCCTCATATTTTCTGAAAATTTTAATGTAGAACATCTTGATGTGGTAATGAGACTTTTTGTATAGTCTCTAAGTGGAGAGGAAAGAAAATGGTTTAAAGGATTACCCAATGGTTCAATCAATGATTGGGATGAATTATAAATACATTTCATCCAGAGATGGGGAGAGAAAAGAGACCATGGTTATTCTTTAACAAAATTTAATGCTATGAAGAAAAAATCAAATGAAAGTATGAGTGATTTTGTCAAAAGATTTAATAAGTTGTACAATATTTTGCCTGTAGAAATGAAACCCCCTCCTATTGGAGCAAGGGTTGTTTTTGCTGGAGCATTTGAGCTGGATTTTAGTTTTACATTGAGAGAAAGAAGATTCCCCACTCTTGAACAGATTCAAACTGATGCCTTAGAGATTGAGAAAAATATGTCTGCTGCTAAGAAAGCTCAAGATAAATAAGGAGCCTCATCTCAAGATAAAAGGATATATGATATGACAAAGGTCATTAAAAATTTGTCAAATAAACTGGTAAAGCTGGAAATAGATAATAAGAAACCTGCACAAAAAACAAAGGAGTTTTCAATCCCCAATTCAGAAAACAACCCCTTCAAATTTTACAGAGAGAAAGGAAAGATCAATATCAAGTCCAAGCACCCTTATATATAGAGGCAGCCCCATCACATTCCGCTGATAATGATCAGAAAGAAGATGAAGATCAAATTTCTACTGAATATATGCAAGGTGATGAAACAGAAGAAGAGAGTGAGAAAGAATATGTAGAAGAATGCAAAGAAGTTGATATTTCATTTGATCAGGAAGAAATGGATGATTATTGCAAACAATTTACTAATTTTATGCGGGAAGAGTTGCATAAGAAATATGATTTGAGGTCAAAAAAGAGGTTGAGAACTCAGGATGATGAAGGAGAATAATCAGACTCAGTACCTACTCCAATGGTGACTCCACTACAGAAGAATCAAATTAAAAAAATAGACAAGGGGAAACAGCCTATGAATCAAGAAAAAGAGAAAGAAAAATAGCCAGCTGAAACTCCTCAAATAAAATCTAATGACCCTAATATTTTGGAGAAAATTGTTATTGTTCCTGATCAACATGAAAATCCAAATAAAAATCAAGAAGAGCCTAAGAAACTTACAAAACATAATCAAAACTTCAGTTTGTCTAAAGAATTAGAAAAAGTAAAAATTCAAGTGCCACTTCTTGAGTTGGTCAAAACACCCGGTTATAAGAAGGAAATTGCAGAATTTATTAATTTATCTCAGTCTGATGAAGTGGGTGATATAGTGAATCTGCAAGAAGAGAAACCAGTGGTTACTTTTGGACCCCATGTTGAAGAGGTAGATTCTTTTGTTCCACCATTTTATATATCAATTCTGTTGCATGATTTCATTTTACATAATTGTATGCTAGATTCTGGTGCATCACATAATCTAACGCCATTGTCTATGATGAAAGAGTTAAATTTGCAAATTACCAAGCCATATAGAGACCTTTATTCCTTTGATTCAAAAATGGTGAAGTGTGTTGGTCTTATCAAAGATATGGTTGTTTCCTTAGCTCAAATTCCAGCTAAGAGTATTATGATGGATGTGGTAGTCGTAGATATTCCAGCTAGATTTGGTTGTTGTTGTCCAGATCTTGGGGGGGGAAACTTGGAGGGGTTTTGAAATTAGATTTCACATATGTCGTCATTCCTGTTTTTAATGGGGAGGAAAGGAGGTTATACAGAGAAACCAGATTTTCAAAAATTACTACCAAGAAAGATGTAGGTAATTCCCCCATTTATGGTCAGGAGAAGGAGGATCTCTCTTGCTTCATGCTGCATGAAGATGCAGAATTTGCTAAAGATTCACAAAAGCAGCTCACTTCAACCAATGTACATAAAGAGCTGCATTCAAATAAAATCTGGAAATGTTATTTTGATGGTGCATTCTCTAAGGAGGGCACCAGCACTGGATTCATATTTGTATCACCTGAAGGTAACCTTGTACCTTTTTCTTTAAAACTCGAATTAGAATCCACTAATAATGTAGCTGAATATGAATCATTGATTTTAATTCTGCAAAAATATAAACAGATGGGAATTCATTCTATCGCTGTCTTTGGTGATTCTGAATTGATCATAAGGAAAATTAAAAATTGGTGTCAGACTAAGCATCCCAAATTGAGGTCCTATAGAAATGAGGTATGGGATCTAGTTGAAATTATTTTGAGGCCTTTAATTTACAGTTTATTCCAAGAGAGGAGAATAGAATGGCAGATTCATTAGCAGTTGCAGCCAGTACATTCAAACCACCAATCAATCCAAGGTTGAGATATGAGATTGAGTTGAGACATGGGCCTTCAATTCCTGATAATGTAAAGCATTGGCAGGTCTTTGAGGATGATGAGTAGATCAATTAGTTCTTGACGATGATTAGAAATTTTGAAGACAGTCAAATTGATTTAGAAGTGGATGAAAGTGATCAAGGTGAAATGTCTAAAAATCTGAAGCAGACAATTGGAGACCAGAAGATAATTCAGTTGAAAGATAATATTTTTCCCAGAGGTTTGGTACCTCTTGAAAGACTTTTTGATGCTAATGATGTGGCAATAAACCAGAAAAAGGCATCCCAAGAGGGAGAAATGGAGGAGTGTAATTTAGGAGCTCAACATGAGCCTAAAATAATCAAACTATTCAAAGGAGTTCCAAAGGAATACAAAGAGAGGTATGTAGATCTTTTCAAGCAGTTTATGGATGTATTTGCATGGTCATATGAAGATCTGAAAACTTATGATAAAAGTATTATTAAACGTAAAATTGTAGGTTTTAACCCTGAACAAAAATTATCTACACACGAATCTTATTAACAGAAAATAAACAATAGCGAGAGCATAAAACATAAAACAAATAAACACAGAGATTTTCCCCTAGATCCCAAATCGGGACGACCAGCTTGATTTTTCATTATATTCCTTTTAGTGTTACAACACATATATATACATGCCGAAGCATACACTTGAACCCTAATCCATTAACCACACAGTTAGAACATCATATGATTCCCTTGGCTAGGATCTACAAAAATGCCAGGGGCCGAAAACCATCGTACCCCAAAACCATGTGCAAAACCATGCGCAAAACCATGGGTGTGGACTACCCACTAGAAATTAAGGACCAAAAAATTTTCGTCGGGGCCCCGGACCCCTTGCGCGTGCTTAGTCGTGGAAAGAATATAACACATACCCAAAAAATTCTATTGAAAGATGGGATTAAGCCTCCTAGGCAAAAGCTCAGACAAATTAATCCATTATTGCTGGCTCCAATTAAAAAAGAGGTAAAGAAACTTTTGCAAGAAAATATTATAGTTCCTCTAAGATATTCAGATGGGTTTCCAATCTTGTACCGGTCAAGAAGAAAAATGGAGAGATAAGACTATGTGTATATTTCAAAAACTTGAACAGAGCTTCACTAAAGGATAATTATCCTTTGCCAAAGATGGACTTTGTCTTGCAGAAAGTAACTGGAGCATATAGGTTATCCATGGTTGATGGTTTTTCCGGGTATAATCAGGTTGTTGTGGAGAAGGAAGATCAAAAGAAAATAGCTTTCACTACACCCTAGGGAACATTCATGTATGCTAGGATGCCATTCAGCCTCATGAATGCAGGAGATACTTTCCAAAGAGAAATGGATATTGATTTTGTAGGGGACAAATTTGTAGTTATTTATCTTGATGATGTTACAATTTTTTTGAGTTTTGATGATGAGCACCTACAACATTTGCAGAAAGCCTTTTTAAAATGTAGGAAATATGGTTTATCATTGAATCCTAGAAAATCCTTGTTTTCTTTAGAAGAAGGAAAATTTTTGGGTCATATAGTTTCAAAGCAAGGAGTGAAGATTGATCCAGTGAGGGTTGAAGCCATACAGACAATCCCACTGCCTCGAAGTAAGAAGGATATTCAAAGATTTCTTGGAAAAATCAATTTTTTGAGAAGATTTGTTCCAAATTGTGTTGAGATTGTCAGGAAAATAACAGATATGTTGAAAAATGATGTTGAAGTAAAATGGGAAAAAGATGTAAGGGAATATTTTGGAAGAATTAAAGAATCTCTCCAGGAAGCTCCTATTTTAATCAGTCTAGATTACTTGAAGCCATTTCAAATTTTCTCATTTGCATCTTCTTCTACAATTACCATTGTGCTACTACAAAAATATGAAGAAGGAAGTGAGAAGCCTGTAGCATTTTTTAGCAAAGTGCTTCGAGATGCAGAACTGAAGTATAATATCTTGGAGAAACAAGTATATGCTCTAGTTAAATCATTAAAGGCTTTTAGAACTTATATACTTCATTCTCAAATTGTAGCATATGTGCCTAATTCTGCTGTAAAGTATGTATTAGTATAGAGTGATGTTGAAGGGAAAAGAGGGAAATGGATTGCTAAAATCCAAGAATATGATTTGGATATCAAACCAACAAAGCTATTCAAAGGACTAGGACTGGCTAAATTGTTAACATAATGTAATTTCAAAGCTTTGGGAATCAGTTTACTTGCACCTATAGAAGAAGTCACTGAAGAATCAAATCACATTAAGACAAAAACAATAATTAAGTATAAATTCCTCTGTTCAAACTGGTACAAAGATATTATTCATTATTTTTGTTTCGTTTCTTTTCCACCTTCAATTAACAAAGCTAGGTATAGAGACTTGAAACTTAAAGCTTAGCCTTATGTTATAATTGAAGCTAAGTTGTATTGGAAAGATCATGCTGGTGTGTTGTTGTTATGTCTAACAGAAGAGGAAACCATAGAAGTGATTAAAGAATATCAGGAGTGCTTGTGTGGAGGTCATTACAGTTGGAAAGTAACTGTTTGGTCCCTATATCACTAGTATAGTCCCTTATTATTGTTAGTGTAACCCCCTTATTGTTATTATTGTACCCTTGTAACCCCCATTTTGTTATTATTGTGCCCTTAAATTATTATTGTTAGGTCGGCTAGGATTACATTGTGGCCCACTAGGATTACATTATGGCCCCATGTACTCCTATATATAGAAAGGAGGTTTTGTAAATTGTATCATCAAAGAATTGTTCATTTATGTAATGTATTGGAGGTTGCCCCCTCGAAGTGGCTTATTTCTAAGGTGCTCATATCTCTTTTCTTCTATTTTTGGAGCTTGTTACACAACATTTGGTATCAGAGCTTTGGATTCTAGGGTTTCGCTGCTCCAAACAGGTCATCGTGGAATTTTCACTATAAATTTTTTTCTACGAAGTTTCAAAAGCTGAAATTTTTAGGGTGCGAAACTGAAATCCTGAGGAAGATTTTCTAAAAATTTCAGAGCTTGGTTCGAAATATTTTCGGAGATATCATCTGTGAAATTTAGGTATTTTTTCAAGCTCCTAAAAATGTCATCGTGGAATTTTTGCTATAAATTGTTTTCTACGAAGGTTCGGAATCTGAAATTCATATGGTGCGAAGCTGAAATCTTGAGGACATTCGTCAAAAAATTTCAGAGCTTGGTTCAAAATATTTTTGGAGATATGATCTGTGGAAGGTAGTGCTTTTTCAGGCTCCTGAATTTCATCTCAAAGAGGTGATCGTGGGAAAATTTCAATAACTCTCTCTCTGGGAATTGGATTTGAGTGCCGTAAAAATTGGTCACAAGTACACGGACTTTAGTTTCTTGGATATCAATTTCAGAGACAAAGGATGAAACAGTGACACGTGGCAAGTCCTACAAGTTCGCTCTACTGAACCAGTCCAGAATTAGGTCATTGTGGGAGATTGGACACAACTTTGTCTTGGAGAATCCAAATTAGATCAGACCTGTGGAATTTGAAAGAAGCTTTAGAGGGCTACTACAGGGCTGAATTTTAGATATTGAATATTTTCAATTACAGAGAGAATTCAATTTCAATATCGAGCTCCTCAAAGCAAGTAAAAGGTATCAATATTGGATTCTAAAATGGCCCCTAAAAAGAATTCAACACCCATTAAACCTTCATAAGGCTCTACCATGACTCATGAAGATGAAGAATTGCAACATGATCTATCAAAATTACAAGAGAAATTGCAACAAATTTCACTCTCGCAAAGAGCAACAAAAAATGAAATGGACGTTTTGAAGAAAGGCGTGGAAGTGAAGATGGACGGTTTGAAGAAAGGCATGGAAGCTAAGATGGATGGCGTGGAAGTGAATATGGACGGTTTGAAGAAAGGCGTGGAAGCTAAGATGGATGGCATGGAAGTTAAGATGGATGGCATGGAAGCTGGCATGGAAGCTAAGATGGATGATCTAAAATCAAACATCGAATATTTGACAAAGTTGATACAAGAAATGTTTCCTAATGGTGAAAAGATAGTAGAAGAACCTCATGATGAGAACAAAATAAATGTTAATCGTGATTTCATAAATTCTAATGTTGGCGGGAAGAACCACCATATTCCAAAAATGGATATGAGGAAGTTTGATGGAAAGGATCCTGTAACATGGATACTACAGATGGAGCAATATTTTGATCTCCATAACGTGCAAAACACACAAAAGGTACGCATTGCAACTTTACATTTAGAACAAAATACATTTGTATGGTATCAGTGGCTTTGCTCCCGTAAAAAAATTGTCACTTGGTCAATTTTTACGGAGGAAATGATAGCACATTATGAGGATACAAAGAGCAACACCTTCTTTACCCAATTGATAAATCCCAAACAAAAGGGTTTAGTGGGGCAGCACATTGAGGACTTCCAAAAATTGAATATAAGGGTAACTGATCTTACAGAGGAACACAGGATTGATCTCTTCCTAGGCACTTTAAAGGATAACATCCAACATGAAGTTCGCGTTTTGGAACATGATTCATTGGAGAAGGCATTCAGGTTGGCAAGAAAAGTTGAATGTAAAATTATGGCGACAAGGAAGCCTACCACTCAATTCTATAAAGAAGGAAGTGTTTCTATGCCTAGATTTCCACAACCTACAAGGTTGACACCACAACAATTGGAAGAAAAAAGAGCAAAAGGGCTTTGCTACGGTTGTGATAGCAAATACACTAAAGGTCATAAGTGTGCTGAGAAGAAATTATTTTACATAGATTGTGAAGAAGAAGAAGAAAATGAACAAGAAGAGGATATACACCAGGAACCACCCCTAGAAGAGGAAGAAATGAATCAGACCATATCGTGTAATGCACTGGCAGGAATTACCACTCCTCAAACTCTCAAGATAGAAGGACATATAAAGAAGAAAAGGGTAATAGTGTTGATTGATTCGGGTAGCACCCATAATTTTATTCATTATAAGGTAGCCAAGGAATTAAATTGTTTCCTATACCCAGCACCAGAATGTCAAGTGATGGTTGCAAATGGAGGAACTATAAATTGCTCTGAAAATGCCATAATATCAAGCTAACCATGGGGGAATATGTATTGACTAGTCCAATGCTTGCCATTCCTATGGGAGGTGCTGATGTTGTACTAGGAGTACAATGGTTACAATCTTTGGGAACGGTAGCTTTTAATTTTCAAGAACTTTTCTTGAAATTTTTTTCAGAAGGAAAGGAAGTCGAATTACGGGTATTGAAGGGAATCCGGGAAGGATAATAAGCTCTAATGTCATGACAAAGCTTCTAAAGAAAGAACAACGAGGCGTAATTGCACAATTATGCTCACTAGAAGTTCTGACATCAAAATCATCTATTTCTGCAGATCTCCAACAAGTCTTGGACAATCATTCCAAGGTGTTTGAAACTCCAAAAGGACTCCCACCTATTCGTGATCATGATCATGCTATTCATTTGATTCCAGGAAGTGTTCCTCCAAACATCAGGCCTTATAGATATCCTTACTTCCAAGAGAGAGAAATTGAACGTATGATTGCAGAAATGTTAGAGGCGGGTATAATTCAACCTAGTCAAAGTTCTTTCTCTGCTCCTGTAGTATTGGTACACAAGAAGGATGGATCATGGCGAATGTGTCCGGATTATAGGGAGCTCAATAAGCTCACCATTAAAGACAAATTTCCCATTCCTGTGATTGATGAATTTTTGGATGAATTACATGGAGCAATTTATTTTACCAAGTTGGATCTTCGTTCAGGATATCATCAAATTAGAATGAAGACTGAAGATATTCCAAAAACAGCATTTCGAACTCATGAGGGTCATTATGAATTTTGGTCATGCCTTTTGGCCTTACCAATGCACCTTCTACATTTCAAGGGTTGATGAATTCCATTTTCAAACCCTTAGAAAATTTGTGCTAGTATTTTTTGATGATATACTAATCTACAGCAGGTCTTGGAAGGATCATGTTGAACATGTTGATAGAGTGCTCAAACTATTGCAGGAGAAACAATTATATGCAAAAAAATCCAAATGTTTCTTTGGAGTACAAGAGGTGGAATATCTGGGTCATATTGTATCTCACGAGGGTGTTAAAGTAGACCCTAACAAAATTAGAGCCATTAAGGAATGGAAAGTCCCCAAAACCATAAAGCAGTTGCGAGGATTTCTCGGGTTAACAGGGTATTATCGCAAGTTTGTTAAGAATTATGGGAGAATAGCAGCACCTCTAACAACATTATTGAAGAAAGGTGCATTTTCATGGACTCCTGAAGCAACTAAGGCCTTTGAACGTCTTAAAGAGGCAATGTGCCTAGCACCGGTCTTAGCTACACCAGACTTTACTAAAACCTTTATTGTGGAATGTGATGCCTCAGGAAATGGAATTGGTGCAGTTTTAATGCAGGAAGGAAGACCCATTGCTTTTGAAAGTCGTCCAATCAAAGAAAAGTATTTACAGAAACCTATTTATGAGAAGGAAATGTTAGCAATACTACATGCACTAAAGAAATGGCGAACTTACCTAATGGGAAGACACTTCAAGGTAAAAACTGATCATGATAGTCTTAAACACTTTTGGAACAAAGACTATCTTCAGAAGAGCAGCAAAAATGGGTCACAAAGATGTTGGGTTATGACTTTGAAATAATCTACAAAAAAGGAAAGCTTAATGTTGTTGCCGATGCACTCTCAAGAAAGAATGAAGAGGTGGAAGCATTGCTTTGTGCCATTTCTATTATCCAACCAGATTGGATAACCGAAGCAAGAGATGAATGGAAGAAGGACAAAGATGTATGGACACTCATTCAAAAGTTGCGGCAAGATCCTAGTACATCTGATACATTTAGTTGGAAAAATGATTCCTTATGGTACAAAGATCGCTTATATCTTTGTAAGAATTCCCAACTAAAACAAAAGTTTCTTTTGGAATTGCACACTTCTCCTTTAGGAGGACACTCAGGATTTTTAAAAACTTACCACAGGGTGAAGAAAGATTTTTTTTGGGATGGCCTTAAATCTGATATTCAAAAGTTTGTGGCGGAATGTTTGGTTTGCCGGCAGAATAAAGTGGAGACAATTAAGACCCCGGGACTTCTACAACCTTTATCCATTCCAAGTCAGCGTTGGGAGGAGATTTCAATGGATTTTATCACAGGTTTACCTAAGTCTGAAGGAAAGAATGTCATCATGGTGGTAGTTGATAGACTTACCAAGTATGCACACTTTTGTGCATTATCTCATCCATTTAAAGCAAGTACGATTGCTACTACATTTATGGACAGAATTCAAAAGCTACATGGAAGCCCAAGGGTTATTGTGAGCGACAGAGATCCCATTTTTACTGGAAATTTTTGGACGGAGTTTTTTTCTTGTTTGGGTACTCAATTAGCTCATAGCTCATCTTATCATCCTCAATCTGATGGTCAAACTGAGATAGTAAATAAATGTTTGGAAGGATATCTTCGTTGTTTTGTATCTGATAAACAAACACAATAGGTCAAGTGGTTACCTCTCGCTGAATGGTGGTATAACACTTCCTTCCATACTGCAGCAAAAATGACCCCATTTATGGCACTTTATGGATATCATCCACCATCCATCACATCATATTTAAGAGAAAATTCGAAGGTTCAAGCAGTGGAAGATCACATCGAGCATCAGCAAGAAGTTCTCCACCTCTTAAAGGATAACCTGACTTAAGCACAAAATCGAATGAAACAATAGGCAGATCAACATCGCAGCGAGAGAAGTTTTTATGTAGGAGATTGGGTATTTTTACGGCTACAACCATACAAAAAAATGTCCCTCAAGCAAGCTAAGAAGGATAATAAATTATCACCAAAGTACTATGGTCCTTACAATGTGTTGCAAAAGATTGGTACTATGGCATACAAATTGGAGCTTCCTGCTTCTTCGCGAGTACATCCAGTTTTCCATGTTTCATGCTTAAAGAAGGTTATAGGTGAAAATCTTCCAGTTCAAACAATATTGCGAGAACTTGATGAGGAAGGAAAAATCACATTGGAACCAGAAGCGGTCATGGAAACAAGAACTCGACAACTACGGAATCGATCAATTTCAGAGTATCTCATCCAGTGGAAGAACTTACCCACTGAAGATTCTACATGGGAGGATGATAATTTTATACAGAAGCACCCAGAGCTACTCAAGCGTTGAGGACAACACTTATTTGAAGGAGAGGGCATGTTAGGTCCCTATATTACTAGTATAGTCCCTTATTGTTGTTAGTGTAACCCCCTTATTGTTATTATTGTACCCTTGTAACCCCCATTTTGTTATTATTGTGCCCTTAAATCATTATTGTTAGGTCGGCTAGGATTACATTGTGGCCCACTAGGATTACATTATGGCCCCATGTACTCCTATATATAGAAAGGAGGTTTTGTAAATTGTATCATCAAAGAATTGTTCATTTATGTAATGTATTGGAGGTTGCCCCCTCGAAGTGGCTTATTTCTAAGGCGTTCATATCTCTTTTCTTCTATTTTTGGAGCTGGTTACACAACAGTAACTGCTCATAAGATTCTTAAATCATGTTTTTATTGGCCCTCTTTATTTGCGGACATATATAAGACTGTTAGAAGTTGTCAAAAATGATAGTTGTTTGCAGAAAAGAAAAGGTTAGCTCCTTTACCTCCTCTTCCTATTTTTGTTGAAGAACCTTTTAGACAATGGGGATTGGATTTCATTGGAGAAATAAATCCACCATCAAGTAGGAAATTTAAATGGATTTTGACTGCTACTGATTATTTTACAAAGTGGGTAGAGGCAGTCCCTTCCAAAAGAGAAAATGATTTGGTTGTAATGAAATTTTTGGAGGAAAATATTTTTAACAGATTTTGGATGTCCAATGAAGATTGTGACAGATAACGCTCAAGTTTTCAACTCAGTCATGTTTATAAACTTCTAGTAAACTTATAATGTGATATTGTCCCATTCCACAACATCTCACCCTCAAGGAAATGGATTAGTAGAATCCTGTAATAAAACGTTGGTGAAAATATTGAAGAAGACAATAAATGAGAACCAGAAGAATTGGGATTCAAAGTTGGTTTTTGCTTTATTGGCAGTGAGGATGACTACTAGGAGATCCACTGGTAAGTCACCTTATGAATTATTATATGGTACCCAGGCATTGTTTCCTACTCAGTTAGTGAGGCCAGTAATTTATTTCCTTCAAGATGCTCAAGAAGAACCTAATGCCTTGATTAGAAGAATGAATAAAGTGATGGAATTGAGTGAAAGTAGAAATAAGGTTAGAGACAATTTGGTCACTTATCAGGAGAAAATGAAGTCCATCTTCGACAGGAAAGCAAGAGAAATCATGTTTCAAAATGGAGATTTTCTACTAAGATGGGATACAAGAAAAGGAGATAAAGGAAAGCATGGAAAATTTGATCCTTTATGGTATGGTCCGTATAAAATCATTGAAGTCCGAACAAATAACACTTTCATGTTAGAAAGTCTTGATGGAGAAGCAATAGAACTGCCTGTTAATGGGCAGTATTTGACACACTATTTACAGCACTAGAAGCAGTTAGTTCATCATTGTACATATTCGGTTTTCTATCATTGTATATTTCTCATCAAGCAATTTTGAATCCATGCCCGAAGTGAAGGCACCGATTTATAGGTTCTTAGTGTTTCATGGCAAAAAAAACTATCCCCGGGTGGAGACAGATGTTGTGGATCATCTACATATCCTTTTAATTTTATATTAAAAATACAAAAAAATATGAAATTGAAATAAAAGCAAATATGTTAAAGTATTATAGTTTTATACTTTGGCATAAAAAGGAAATGTTTTTTCTGATGTATTAAAGTTTAATTGTTTCAAACTTTGTACGAGTGGGTTTTATGTCTGAGGATTAAAGGTCGATCAATTCAAAAGGTGGAGAGTGCCGATATTAAAAGTATAATTTGGATGACACAACCCGTAGGCATTAACAGCACAAGAATTAATGAAAAGGGTGCCTCCGCAGTTGACTGGGTTGACTGCGAAGGCGATGAAGATCAACGGTGGATATTGATTGCGGGGGCACCAGCCGGAGTTTTCAGCCATACCCCAAGACCCCCTGGAGTGATGTCATATCCCGAATGGAAAACAGTTATTACGTATGTCAAATCAACCCAACGGTTAAGTGACACGTTGCGTAGGCATTTAATACAAAAGCCGCACCACCTATTTAGGGGTGTTTTTCATTTCGTTTTCAAATACTTTGCAGTTTGTTGCATTTTGACATATTGCGTTCTCCCGTCACCTTTCTGTTTTAGTCACCTTGCAAGATTAATCCTTCACCTCCTTTTCTAATCATGGCTAAAAGGTATTCCCTGTCCAGTTCATCGAGCCACATTCCTCTCATGGATAATGAGAGAGACATTCAAGATACTATGTCTTTAGCAATTCATCTTCCATTCTATCAACAAGTCATATTGAATAATGATAATTCCCCTGTCTATTCAGCCATGAAAACATCCAGGGTCCTTTCTGCATGCATCCCGAAGACACATTTATTCCCAGAGTTTATCTATTGGTTGGTTTCCGCATTGTATCCCGGAAAATGTTTCATGATGAATTCCCAAGGGGAAAATGTGCTGCAGGTGTCTACCCAATTAATCTGCCAAGCCTTGTGTTTTCCTGAAGCCAAATCATCAGTTTAATTTTCAAAAGATTCACTGGTTACTTACTATGAAAGCCTTGCAGGAGAAGAATTCAATCAGTTTATGTTTCATTTGAAGCCCAATATGAAGCAGTTTCAGCCAGAATATGGAGAATTTACTATGGGAGTTTTCAACGAAGAGACCCGAACCGTATTAAGCAGTATTGCTAAAATATTGGGCAAAGAAGATGATGTCATAGTGGACAGGTCAGTCCTAGGAATGTTCGCTATGATGATGAAGCCAGGAATGGTCCTGGATATTCCATCCTTTTGGCAAGAAGCAGTCAATTCGCAGTTGATGAGTCTTTCACTGACAGATTCTTTTAAATTTCCCTCACTAATTGTCTACTTATTTTTATACCAAAATGTTGAAGAATTCATGTAATTAGGTCTAAACATAATGGATGTAAACAAGCAACAATAGTCAGTTGTATTATGGACAGATATAATCAGAAGGGAGAAAAATGAAGAGGGGTTATTTGATTTTTCTATTCAGTATATGCCCATTGCATATAAAATATTGAATGGAGTTCACCCCCCTTGTTTTTTACCCAAAGCCCAGGAGTTTCTACATTTAGGAACTAGCTATAAATTTGGGGAATAGTTTGTATTTGAAGAATATTCAAAAATAAGGTTGTATGGAGCAAATGTTGAACCTTACAGGCTCCCAACATTTGTACCAATGAGGCTTTTCGCCTTAGAATTTATCAGACAGAGCCTGAATGTTGATCAGGTTCACTTTGTCCCTATGAAGAAAGGTCATATGTATAAATTGCCTATGAGTGTGGGACCTTTCATAGTTAATATGAGGCAGGCATTTGAGGAAGTACCAAAATTGTTGGAGGAAACACATATGCTACTAGGAGAAAAATGGGCTTATGATCCCCATGGTATAATTTTACAGAGAAGAATTGAGAATGGATACTCTGCTTTCATTCATGAAAGTAGACCTGAGCAGGAAAAGGTAGCAAACAAAGTTGAAATAAGTTCAGTGAATACAAGGATTCAAAATCCTGTTATAACAGAAAAAACAAATAAAAGAGGTAAAGAAGCTATTATTGACTTGGATGATGAGGCACCAAGAGGTGAGAAAAGGAAAAAAATTGTTGAGGATCATTCTTCTAATTCACCTGGTTTTTCCTTGAATTTGGGTGAATATTAGAATTCTCCCTCTTCCCCTGGAGGTCATGAATCCTCTCATGAACAGGTACCCTTAATCAAACAGGTGTTTTCACAAATTGAAGAGAGAAATCAAAAAATTAAGGACAACATGGAGGCCCAAGAAGAACATCAGGTTACTACAGATCAGACAAGGCTATTGACTGTAATGGATCTTGAAAAAGATCAATTTAGGATTACTCTATCACATCCCATAGTAATTTCAATTGGGTCCTCAAATAGTTTTAATACTGTAAATGTGATTATGGATGTTAAAAATATTCCACTAATGGACAAAATGAATTTGCATTTGCAGACCAGGTAATTGATTATTAATGATCTCACAAAGACAAATGCAATGGAAGTTAAAGCTAAAAACATGTTAGGGAAAGTTATCAAACAATTGAAGCTAGAAAAGACTAATTCAAGAGCCTTAACAGTCCAAAATGAAGAGTTGACGAAGATTATTATTAAGATTGCTGTAGACCCTAGTGACAAGACTGTCGTGCAGAAACTCTTGCAAAGTGCTGAAGTAGAGATATCTACATTAAGGAAGAAATTGAGGTTACCTACTATTGAACACTCAATGTCTGTAGAGGTTACAGAGGTAGAGAAGGAAAAGGAGAAGTTGTTGCAGCAACTTATGCAGAAGGATGAAGAACTTTCCAAAGTGAAGTAGACTGCAATTTCTTTACAAAATCACATTGATAATCATAACTGTACTTTTTTTTTTCCTATAGGTGATGCAGATCCTCAAGCTCAAATTATTCAATTAAATACTGAGTTGCAAATGGCTGAAAGAGATAGAAAGAAGGCTCAAACAGATTTGGAGACTATTACAAAATTGATGAAGGTCATAGAAAACAAAGCAGATAAGTACAAAATGGATTTCAGAAATGCTGAAGCTGAGATCAAGAATCTCAAAGAAGGAATGAAAGGTAATGTGTCATTAATACAAGCTAAGGATATCATTTGGAATGATATCATCTCAAAAATGAAGTCCAATTGGTGCTTCCTGATGATAATTGTAAAAGGAAAAAGCCTTATTGTGGAGTGTGAAGAACCGATTATGTCTTATAAGCATAAACGGATTAACAAATCCATTTGGGCTAGAAGATTTATTGATTATATCAATTCCAAATCAGATCAGGAATTAGAGGAGAATGATATGCGGCATATAATGTTGTATGCAGTGGAAATTAATAAAATGATTATCAGGAATGATCTCAAAAAGGCTACAGAAAAGAAACTAATAGAAATCAAAGAAGCAGTAAGCGAATTTGATAAATATTTTGATAAAATGACAAGTGTAGGCATACCATCATGTTGGGGAGCTAAGGGAAATCTTCTGCCATGGAGATCTTATGAGAATTTACTGGTGATGACAAAAATCAAGATTTACAACAGACATGAGAAGACTCAAGTACTTAAAGGAGAGACAATGGTCAACTTCTTGCAAAGACATTTTCAACTCTTGTGGATGGTAAAGACTCTTTTCTCTGAAAGGCCATCTTATGACCGAATTACCGCATTTAGATTGGAATATCACAATCTGACACATTCATCCAACAAGAAGGTAGAAATATGGAAAAAGTGCAGATCTTTGACTATTGACTTGCCAAAAGGATCAGCAACAAAGAAAGACAAATCAGTTGATCAAGGAAAAGAAGCCACTTCATCAAAAATTCCTATAGATTAAGACATTTACTTTATGTTATTTTCTGAAATCAATGTAATTATAAAAATACATTTTCAAGGCAAGTAATAGACATCCTTCGAAATCATGAACTAGTTTTGGTAGTTAGAATTGGCTACAACAGTTTCAAATTGATTTTTATTGTATTTAATGTAATTTCCAAGAGGAAGGAAGGGTCCGAGTTTTTGGACCTCCTAGAGAAATATTTTTGTACTCAAAGAGTCAAAGATTAATGAATGAGTAAGCAAGTTTCTGGCAATTTGTTTATGTTGAAATGTGTTGGAAATATGATGCAGAGTGTTGTCCTTGATGGCAACCCACTGAATGAAGATGAAGACATGCGATTGTTGACATATGTTGTCCTTGATGGCGAACCACCTGATGAAGTTATTCTTGACCTGATAGACTTGGTAAATGATGTGAATCTGATATGAAATGATGTTTGCTAGCAATATGATGCTGAGTGTTGTCCTTGAATGGCAACCCACTTGATGAAGATGATGGCAACTTACTTGATGAAGTTGTGCTTGATAGAATATGTCTTAATGAACTAAATATGATGTATCTATAGTGAGTACGAAGCCCGATGAAAAGAAAATTCGGCTTGTGGAAATCTATGGTGAAAAGAGTATGTCTCAAGGCATACGGATTTTACCCTAGGGAAGTCGGCCTACGTGGCGAGGATGCTTGGTTAAGTCTCTAAGTCGCGTATGGGCAAAAGCGCTCTTAAAATGCAAAACCAGGGGTAACCACCATGGTATTGACCCATTGTATTGGGTAATTATTCGTCTAAATGACCCCGTCCAGGAATACCATCGGAAGTAATGTGGTTTTTGCTCATGGTATTGATATTGGGTAAACCTATATAAGGAGAAGAATTTCATTGTGCAAAACATGGGTGTGGGTGCAAGATGTCTGAGCTTGAATGAATACTTCTCTCTGGAGTAGATCTGAATGGAAAGGGTTACTTGAATGATAGATCTGAATGTATGATGCACCAATGATAAAGAAGGGGATCTAGATCTGAAATGTACTTGTATCTACTAGATACGCTTATGGAAGGCTTAGATGCAGTGATGGTAGACATCTAATAAACATATGTACGAGTAAAGAAATATAAAAATTAAATCCGAAACTGATTATACGTCTGAAGAAATATCTTTGCTGTAATGATTGAGATCTATGCGACGCTACTTCGCCACGGAGAACGTGTATGTACGCGGCTTCATTGAAGAGAAAGCGCGTATGCGCAATGAAATACATACAGAGGTATACGCTGGTTTGTGTGGACGGAAGCGCGTATATACGCGACATCAGTGAAGTGAAAGCGCGTATGCAAACTAGGGTTTGCTGAAGCATGGGGTATGAAACATCTGATCTGTTCTGCTGTATTACTGCTATCTGATCTGTGTTGTCTGAATTGGTTAGTATCTGTTTGGTGATGTATGTTTGAGCTTAAAAGTATGGAATGGGTCCAGTCTGAAAATATGATGAAATGTGGCCTGCAAGTTGTGTTCTATTGAAGTTGTTGGATCCAGTGTGAAAATTGATGAAACGTGGTCATCAGAGGTGCTGAGGGTTGTAGCCTTCAGTCAGGGGGTGGCAGGCCCTTCCGGAGAAGTGCAGTGTAATATTGCGGAGTGGGTGCACCAACGTCTTTGGTAGAGTCTGCACCAGCACATTTGTTGTAAGATGTTTTCTCTATAATAAAATATTGAAGGCTGAGCAACTGCAGCGGTGGTTTTCTCCCGACTTGGGTTTCCACCTAAAAATCCTGGTGTTCATGTGTGATGCTTTGTGTGATGGTTTACTCTGCTCTTACTGTTCATGTTTACTGTTTATCAAACATCTGATGAATGAATGATGGAATGATTTAAGTGAATATCTAATAACCTAATTAGATATCTGTATATACGCGAGTTTCATAAAGGGTATCCGCGTATATACGCGAGTCTGTTTCAGGAAAGTAGCGTATGGGTTTTAGAAGCAGGAAAAAGTAAAAGTTTTGAATATGCGGTAAATACTGATTCACCCCCCCCCCCCTCCCCCCTCTCAGTATTTTTCCCAACAATTGGATTCAGAGCAAGTTCTTCTGCAGAAGCTTGATCGCTTGAAGGAGATCCGTCGCAATGGGAAGTCAAGAAGGAGTAATGTCTATAAAGCCACCTCTATTCAATGGAAGCAATCTGATATTCTGGAAGGTACGAACAAAAGCATATCTGCAAAGTCTTGGTGCAGATGTATGGGCAATCGTGGAAGAAGGTTATCAATACCCGGCAAGTATTCCTACTGATGCAGCTGAAAGAAAGAAGTATGAAATCAATGCCAAAGCGGTGAATGTCTTATTGGGAAGCATGTCTGAATCAGAATTTTCTAAAGTGATGCAGCTACATTCGGCAAAAGAAATATGGGACAAAATCATTCTAAGCTATGAAGGAGACACAAAGGTAAAAAGTGAAAAACTCCAAACTCTTAGAATTGAATATGAAAATTTGAAGATGCATAGTGATGAGAGTGTTGCCAGTTTCTTTCTTCGTCTGGATGATATTGTAAATCGAATGAGAAATTTGGGTGAAACCATAACTAATACTACTCTGGTGGAAAAGGTCTTAAGATCCTTGACTTCAAAATTTGACTCTAAAGTTTTAGCTATTGAAGAAAGGCAAGATCTGCAAACGCTTACTATTGTTCAATTACATGGTACTCTGACTGCTTTTGAAATGAGACAAGGAGGTCCTTCTCAAATAAGAGAAGCTGCTTTTAAGGCATCTACAAAAGGAAAGGAAAAGGAAGTTGTCAAAGAATCCAGCTATATATCCGATGAAGAAGAAGCGAATTTCATGAGAAAGCTCCAACTAGGTGCTGGAAGATTCAAAGGTAAGCTTCCCTTCAAATGTTTTTGAGTGTGGAAAAGTTGGTCACTATGCTGCTAAATGTCCTTATAGAGAAAAGCATGGTAAAGGGAAACAATTTGAAAAGAGAAAGAGTTATTATGCAAAAGAAGATGATGATGAAGTGTCCAGTGAAGATGAAGAAGATTCTGACCATGATCTGAAAGTTCTCATGGCAAAGAAGCAAAAGAAGAAGCCTACTCGGAACAAGGAGATCCCTCAGAAAACATGGTTAGCGGAAATTGAAGAAGATGAATCAGATAGTGATTGGCGTCCTTGTGGTCTCATTGGTACAATGGATTATGATGCTATCAACCTAGAAGAAGTTATCAAAGATCAACAAAGAATATTTAATGAGAAGGAATCTCCCTCCAAAGCTTTGATGTTCGATGAAGCAGATCTGGAAAAATCAATTAAGAAGAATGAAAATCTTGAAGCAAAAATCATCTCTCTACAAGCAAAACCTGAAGCATCAAGTAAGAAGAATGAGGAACCTCTACAATCATTTGAAAAGGAAGGACTTGAAGCAGAAATCATTTCCCTCAAAGAAGACCTAGATAAATCAAATAAGAAGAATAAGGGCCTTGAAGCAGAAATCATCTCTCTCAAAGAAGTTCTGGAAAAATCAAACAAGAAGAATGAAGAGCTGCAACAAACATGTGAAGAAAACGAAGATTGGTTGAAAGAAGAGATTCTAAATCTGAAGGATCAAGTAGAAGATGGAAGAAGGAAAGAAGAAAGCATGACAAAGCAATGTCAAGCCTTGGAGGTTGAGGTAAACATTCTCAAAGGTAAATTGGAAGAAAAGGTTAAACTTTTGAGGTTTCAAGATAGTACTAATATTTTGGACAATATTCTGAGCAATCAAAGGTCTCCTGCTATCAAACTTGGTCTTGGTTTCCATGAAACTGTTAAAGGAGAATCTAGCTCACAAGGAGGTGCTAAAAATTCAGAGGAAGTCAATGCAAAACCTGAAGTGTTGAAAGAGACAAAAGATCAACCAACGATCATGTATTCTCAAAGGAATTCATTCAAGAATGTTGAATGTTTTAAATGTCATAATTATGGGCATGTTGCAGCAAATTGCAGGAGCAGATCATTTCAGCCACAAACTAACAAATCCTACATAGAAAGGTACTCTGGTTTCTTCAAAGGATATTATTTTTCATGTAACAAGTATGGACATAAAGCAGCTGATTGTAAAAGGAGGAAGAGTAGAAATACTCATTATGATTCTTATGCTTATTTCTCTGGACACATGAGATGTTATTCTTGTAACAAGTATGGTCATGTAGAAAAGGAATGCAGGTTGAACAGATATGAGAAATTGGATAACTTCCAGCACACAAATAGAAATTTTAAACAAATCTGGAAAAAGATGGAGGGATGGAAGAAGAATCAATCTAGAGAAGAAAAGGATATTTTTGTGGATGCTCTAGAAGACAATGATTTTCTTGAAGAAAACACTCAATTCAAGATGGAGAACCGATCAGAAACGTAGGGAATTCTGACCCTACTGCAGTCATCCGCTTCTGAAGCTGACTTTTCTTATTGACTGCAGGAATGATGTGGGATACATTATGAGATTTAGTAATGTATCGTCACAAAGGGAGCAATGAATGATGTCTCTCATGGTTGATTTGATTATTCTGGTTATATGTATTTCTGACAGTGCATCTGGTGTGAAGAAAAGACAGGAACAGAAGGTAAATTTGCAGGAGGAGATGAAGGTGTGAAATTTTCTATATTTCACTTTCCATACGCGGGTTCTATGAAACAAAGTCGCGTATACACGCGAGTTCCAGCAGACACAGTCGCGTATGCATTGATGATAAGAGAATTTATCTGATAGCTGAAGATCTGGAGCAGAGGTCCAGGGGGAGCATCAGTCTGACTGCTGATGATTGCACTGTTAGCATTATTCTGGTTATACTCATGATAATGAAATGATACATGGGTATTTGTGTTGAAGATTATGGATGAAGCTTGGTTGCTTTATGATGAAGATCATTCGTTGTTGAGATGAAAGTCTTATAATTCAGAGATGAGGACAGATCATGCAGAGATTGTTGCTGATGACTTGCTGATGAAGGTGTTTCAGATTGCACAAGTTAAGGAAGAGCACTGATTTAGAGGGAGTAGCAGGTTGAATACTAATGATTGCATTGTTGGCAATATGACTGTTTATTATTTGGTTATTGTGATACTCATGCTCAAAATGATGATGACTTAGTACATGGTTTATTGTGATGAGACTTTGAGCCCTGGTTGTTGATAAGTATCTTTTGTACTCACACATGGATGAGTTGGATGTCATTTGATTCAGAAATAAATCATGCAGAGTGTGTTACTATGGTTGAGAGATATTTTGCCTACATATGTTTCTTCATGTTAAATTTTGAAGATCATGGTGATGTTGGACCACATGGATGATTGCTTGACACCTATGTGAAGATGTTGTTCTGATATGAGAATTTCTCTTGAAAAGATTATATTGATGCTACAAAGAATCTGAAGGCTTGGTTACTATTGTGCTGATGCTACAACCGTTGGATGATGCTTGAAGACACAACTACACTGTTCTATCTATCTGTAGTCCAGGGAAGCATTCAAATGTCTCAGAAAGAAGCTGAACACTGTCTTTGCCTCACAGAGAATCAGATCTGGTTGAAATTTAGAAGATGGCTTGGGATACGCGGGTTTCCTGAAACACAGTCGCGTATATACGCGAGTTCCTTCACAGAAAACCGTGTATGTCTGATTGCTGACATTTTTTGGTTGGAGTCAGCTCTCTTCAGCACAGCTGCAGTGCTGTTTGGTATCTCTGATACTGTTTGGTATCTCTGGTGGTGTTCCTGTTCTCATAATTCTATTTCTAATGTTTTGATAAAGATGCCTTGATGATTTGTTGGTGAAAGTGTTCAGGATGCACAAACTAAGGGGGAGCCTTAGTCATATGAAGAGGATGCTTGGATGCACAGATTCAGGGGGAGCATTAGCGTTGCTGAGTATAATGAATTGTTGGCATTATGATATGTTCTATTTCTTGAGGACTTTCTGGTGTTGGTCTTAAAGTCATATTTGTAATTTGATGAAAAGGTCATGTTGAGACCCATGATGTAAATTTGTAATATTCAGTCATGTAAGGACTTGTCAAATTTGTAAACCCACTTGGTTGGGTAGCTGAGTCAAATTTTTAAACCCACTTGGTTGGGTAGTTGAGTCTCATGTATAAATCCACTTGGATGGATAATTGATGT
This sequence comes from Pinus albicaulis, assembly GCA_034641835.2. Lineage (NCBI taxonomy): Eukaryota > Viridiplantae > Streptophyta > Pinopsida > Pinales > Pinaceae > Pinus > Pinus albicaulis. The sequence goes on from CM076581.1 coordinate 1,173,927,025, forward strand.
AAGTATGAGTCTTTGGTTATAGGAAGTTCATAGAGTCATGTACTTCATTGAAAAATATGTTTGAAGATTCAGCATGAACTCAGGGGGAGCTTGGTCACTTCAGTATATATCAGATCTGCAGAACGCTTCTTCTACATGAGGAGAAAAGGGGAGAGTATGTTGGCGTTGGTCCGCCCTTTGCCCTTGATGTCAAAGGGGGAGAGTGACATGGTGTTTGAATGAAGATAATGATGTCAAATATTTGGGAGAGTGACATGGTGTCATTGTATTCTTAATGTACCTATCTGTTGTGGTAACCAAACACCATCGTGGTTGCCATCAAGTCCAAAGGGGGAGATTGTTGGCAATATGATGCAGAGTGTTGTCCTTGATGGCAACCCATTGAATGAAGATGAAGACATGAGACAGTTGACATGTGTTGTCCTTGATGGAAATCCACCTGATGAAGTTATTCTTAACCTGTTGGACTTGGTAAATGATGTAAATCTGATATGAAATGATGTTTGCTAGCAATATGATGCTAAGTGTTGTCCTTGAATGGCAAGATGATGGCAACCTACTTGATGAAGTTGTGCTTGATAGAACATGTCTTGATGAACTAAATCTGATGTATCTACAGTGAGTACAGAAGACAATGAAGAAAGGAATTCAGCATGTGACAGATCTATGATGAAAAGAGTATGTCTCTAGGCATACACGGATTTGCCTAAGGGAAGTCGCGTATGCACGCGGAAAAGAACGTTCCAAGTCACGTATGGGAAAAAGCGCTCATAAAGTGCAAAACCCGGGGTAACCACCATGGTATTGACCCATTGTATTGGGTAATGATTCGTCTAAATGACCCCGTCCAGGAATACCATCGGAAGTAATGTGGTTTTGGCTCATGGTATTGAAATTGGGTAAACCTATATAAGGAGAAGAATTTCATTGTGCAAATCATGAGTGTGGGTGCAAGATGTCTGAGCTTGAATGAATACTTCTCTCTGAAGTATATCTGAATGGAAAGGGTTACACTTGAATGATAAATCTGAATGTATGATGCACCAATGATGAAGAAGGAGATCTAGATCTGAATTGCTCTTGTATTTGCTAGATCTGACTATGGAAGGCTTAGATCTGTGATGAGGCAAGCATCTAGGCGAACATCTGTCTGAAGCAAAAGGGTAGATCTGAACTGAATATCTGATCTGATGAAGTATGCTGCTCTGTAATGATTGAAGATCTATACGCTACTTCGCCGCGGAGGAAGCGCGTATATACGCGGCTTCAGCGAAGAGAAAACGCGTATGCGCAATAAAATATACACTGAGGTATACGCTGGTTTGTGTGGACGGAAGCGCGTATATACGCGACATCAGTGAAGTAAAAGCGCGTATGCAAACTAGGGTTTGCTGAAGCAAGGGGTATGAAATATCTGATCTGTTCTGCTGTGTTTCTGCTATCTGATCTGTGTTGATAAGTATCTATTGGTGATGTATGTTTGTGCTTAAAAGTATGGAAAGGGTCCAGTTTGAAAATATGATGAAATGTGGCCTGCAAGTGGTGTTCTATTGAAGTTGTTGGATCCGGTGTGAAAATTGATGAAACGTGGTCCAAGGTGGTGCTGAGGGTTGTAGCCTTCAGTCAGGGGGTTGTAGCTCCCTTCCAGGTGAGGCTGGTAAACGAGATCGGGGGGTCGTAGCTCCCTTCCGGGAGAGGCTGGTAAACGAGTCAGGGGGTTGGAGCTCCCTTCCAGGAGAGGCTGGTAAACGAGCGCAGGTGGGTGCCTGCGTGCTGGTAGGAGTCTGCACCAGCACATATGTTGTAAGATGTTTTCTCTATAATAAAATATTGAAGGCTGAGCAACTGCAGCGGTGGTTTTCTCCCGACTTGGGTTTCCACCTAAAAATCACGGTGTTCATGTGTGATGCTTTGTGTGATGGTTTACTTTCTGCTTTTCTTGTTCATGTTCTTGTTTATCAAACATACGATGAATGAATGATGGAATGATTTAAGTGAATATCTAATAACATAATTAGATATCTGTGTATACGCGAGTTTCATAAAGGGTATCCGCGTATATACGCGAGTCTTTTTCAGGAAAGTAGCGTATGGGTTTTAGAAGCAGGAAAAAGTAAAAGTTTTGAATATGCGGTAAATATTGATTCACCCCCCCCCCCCCCCTCTCAGTATTTTTCCCAACAAAATGTATTCCAGTTTTCATTATGTATTTCCTTCTATGAATAAAACAAGGTTATGAGCAGCAGGTCTCTTCTAACTTCTGTGTATAAGAGTTAAAAACCTTAATTGGCACTCCTTTGTTTTAACTATTTATTTCACATGTTTCTTCCGAAGTGTGGAATGGTATTTTCTGTATAAAGTAGCATATTAGTTTGGACTTCTCCTTACATTTTCTTCAAGTCATTCCGCTCAACATTAACAGATGGTAGCATTGCAAAGCATTCATAATATTTAATATTTAAGAGTTTTATTATAAATACTTGAGGGTTAATAAAACATAGACATAAAAATTTGTGACATAATTTTAAAATGCCTTAAGCACTGATTCCTTATCACAGCTAAGGGATTGTCTCTTAAGGTACAACATTAATTGGAATCATTGCTAGGGATCGAAGATTCAAATTTTTCCCTAGGTTTTGTTCATATTTCCTCTGGTTGTTCAGAGAGGATGAAATACTAGGTTGTGCTTCTTTAAAATAATTCTAGCTCCTAAGAAGCCTCACACGAGGTCATATATCTCTCAGCAAAAAGCTCCTATTTTTTCTGATCCGGAAAAGATAGTTTCAAAGAAGGGCCAAAAAACAAAAATATTTTCTACACTTGATGCCACACTGCTTGCACCAGGCAGTAGTTCACATACTTTTTCGTCCAAGGATATTTCTTGAAAACTCATTTTCCCGGAACAAGAATCCTCACCTTCACCCATTCATTTCCAAGAACCAACATTAGAAGAAAAATCTTTTGACTTTGTATCTTTTCCTCTTACAAAAACTCAACCTCATACAGTGTCTAGTTCTTCTGCTATTGTTCATACACCTATCCCTATATCAGTTGTTCCACCTCATTTATCCCCACTACAACTGGTATCCATTTTACCCCCACTCAAGGAGCAGTCAATTAGGGCATAAACATGGCAGCCCCTGCTTTCTTGATGAATAGATATGCACCATTAAATCTACCCCAACCAATGAATGCAATGCCTCAGGAGTATCTCAAGTTGCTCCCTATATTTACTGGTGAAGATGAAATAACTGCAGAACAACACTTGCCCTTGTTCTGCACATTTTCTAAAAATTTTAATGTAGAACATCTTGATGTGGTAATGAGACTTTTTGTACAGTCTCTAAGTGGAGAGGCAAGAAAATGGTTTAAAGGATTACCCAATGGTTCAATCAATGATTGGGATGAATTATAAAGACAGTTCATCCAGAGATGGGGAGAGAAAAGAGACCATGGTTATTCTTTAACAAAATTTAGTGCTATAAAGAAAAAATAAAATGAAAGTATGAGTGATTTTGTCAAAATATTTAACAAGTTGTACAATAGTTTGCCTATAGAAATGAAACCCCCTCCTTTTGGAGCAAGTGTTGTTTTTGCTAGAGCATTTGAGCCGGATTTTAGTTTTACATTGAGAGAAAGAAGATCCCCCACTCTTGAACAGATTCAAACTGATGCCTTATAGATTGAGGAAAATATGTCTGTTGTTAGGAAATTTCAAGATAAAGAAGGAGCCTCATCTCAATATCAGAGGATAGATGATATGAAAAAGGTCTTAAAAATTTGTCAAATAAACTGGTAAAGTTGGAAATAGATAAAAGGAAACATGTACAACAAAACAGAGGGGTTTTCAATACCCAATTCAGAAAACAGCCCCTTCAAATTTTACAGAGAGAAAGGAAAGATCAAGATCAATTCCAAGCACCCTTGTATATAGAAGCAGCCCCATCACATTCCGCTGATAATGATCAGAAAAAAGATGAAGATCAAATTTCTACTGTATATATGCAAGGTGATGAAACAAAAGAATAGAGTGAGAAAGAATATGCAAAAGAATGCAAAGAAGCTGATATTTCATTTGATTAGGAAGAAATGTGATCTAATAGAAATGTTTCATAAAGTAAAAAACAATATAGATCATTTCATACTTTAATGAAAATAAAGTTTGCATAAGAAACCAAATTAATGAAATAGTTAATTAATTTAGTTGACTAAAATTAAATCACATAAAAGATTTCATTATTTCATACATAATCACAGATCATTCAATACTTCATATCAATAGTGACAATGAGATATTTTTTTCAAAGTAACTTATATAATGAAAGAACATAAAAATAAGATAACTATATAATTCAATAACACACAACTATAATACAAAGATAATAGTACCTGATGCATCAATACTCTATATATTAAAAGATAGCTTTCAGGTTCAACTTTCAATTTGATAACTTTTGATCAAACAATAGTGCAAGTTCAAAGTTACCTTCTACAAATTATGGACCCATTTCTAAATGCATGAAAGAGGCTTAAATATCCTATTAATATTACAAAACTATTAAACTTGAAAATAAAGTTTCTAAAAAACCTCGAACAACTTAGACTAAGATAAAGGACAACAAAACAGTAATCGGTTTCAACAACATTCATGATTGTTTCCCATATCCATTCTTCATCTGTTATCTGAGATTGCAAATATTTGTCATCAGATTCAGTAGGGGAGGATGCATTGGATGCATGCGAATTTGTCCCATGAACACTGCATCGTTAAGAGTTGGAAGAAGTTGATTTGCTTCATTTGAGAGACACCTTAGCGTGAGCCACTGACTATGTTATTTTACTAGGAAATGCCAATATCTTTCCAATTTTTCTTTAGATAAACTTTGAATATCCTGAGTCTTCTTTCTAGATGCTTCTTGCCAATATTGTTTCAAGACTTTCACATCTGGAAAGGTGTCTTTTTGGAATTCTTGTATCAAGTTATCTTGCAGTATATTATCGGTAATGTATTTAATGATTATTGAGGCAAGATTCTTGGCTCTAATGATAGCCATTTCTGCGCTTTTCATTTTTTATGCCCCAATTTCCAAACGCAATATCCTTTTGTGACTCTTCAATTCTGGGAAGATCAACTGCTCTTCCTTCTGTGCTATCCTGCCAATCTATGAAGTCATATATTTTTTCATCAAGATCTTCCTAAAATGTCCTTAGATCGGACAATTGATTAACTAAAGAATCATTGGTTTTAGATATGTCATGAACTAAAGATAAGTTGTGCTAGAAAATATGTTCTTGTTTTGTCAAGAAGATATCCAATTTTGACGCTTCCTTGCAGACTTCATTTATTTCAAGATTATCCTTCATTTGATCAATTCTTTGTTGTAACTATTGCATCTATTTATCTTTGTATTTGACTTCTGCTTCAAATTTTATTTTCAAATTATCAAAATTCTTTTGCAAGTCAGAAAGATTCAATTCCCATTGTTGCTTTATTGCCCTCTTCTCATCCTAGAGAATTTCCTCCAATTGAGCAATCCTTTGATATTTTTATTTTATTAACATTTGCACCTTAGCATATGTATCCATGGTCTCGTTAGTATAAGCTCCTAGGAATTGAGATAATCGTTTAGTTCATCTTCCGAGGAAGATTGAGCTCCTTTCCAAAGAACTTGAAATGGAGTCTCATTCGGAACTAGCACCTGAGTCTGTTCCAACTTTCTTTTCTTCATGGATCTACTCATGACTTCCTTGTGCTTTGGAATATAGAATACGTCGAATCACAAAATCTCCTCAATTTTAAGAACAATCTCTATAGTGGTAAAAGCATGAATTATTTCCATGTCTTATGCTACATGAAAATAATTTTCATCTCTACAACGATGTTCGCTTCAATTATTTTAGTATTAACATTATTTTGGGGATCCTCTGTAGTGGATGAGGTTGTCCTTGCATTTTATGAAACTTGTGCAGTATCTTTGTGGGTTGTGACTAGCTCTGTATTGATCATGATTGACTCTGCAGTAACCAAAATTGGTTTTGTGTTGACCACAGTTGATTATGTTCCCGCATGGATGGAACCATTTGTAGCATGGGTTTCCTCAGTCATTAAAACATGTTTGAATTCTTCCCAAACCTTGTCGACTTTTTTCTCTTCTTTGACTCCTCTTTCTTTCTCAACAACTATAGTAGCTTTTTCTGTATTTTGAGCACTCAGAACTTCGGAAGAAGAAGCCAATGTTTCTGCATTTTCTGAATTATGTCAGGAATGTCTTACCAAAAATTCTTGTAGATGAGCTATTCTTATATGATGATATTTCTTAAAATTAATCAATTCATCAGGAGTCAATTGATAAAAAACTAATCTTTCTAACATAGAATATTCTCGTACCATTTCGAATAAATCATCGAGTTTATTAGGCTCGTTTGAAAATGACCTAAGTTTGAGTTGAGTTGGGATATCTTTAGCAACTCCATTAGGGTCAAACTGTCAATTTGGTATCACTGGAAAATGAAAGAATTTTAATTGCTCAATTTCAAACAAATAATTCTTGAAATTTTCCAAGGTATATGTGCCACAAGGAATAGGGAAACATGGCCAGACAATTTTCTTTGCATATTTGATAACTTTGGTTAGGCCCTGTCCAACAGTCTGATAGGAAATTTCTTTTTCTAACAACTTATCTGGAACAAACAGTGGCAAAACATGGGGATGGGCTATCCTACTGAAACCATTGTCTAACAAATTTTTCTTCTCCAAACCATTTCCCTATTGGCCTCAGGTCTCTATTGGATTTAGCAGTGAGTCTCAGGGCTTTACTATCGAAGACCAGGGAAATTTTTAAGGATGGAAATTTATCTTAAATTTTAGAAACCTTGGTGAATGTTACAAGTCCCTAATATGCAAACAATAAAAAATTTAGTGATATTTTTGTAAAAATATCTAAATTTATAATTAATTTATATAGACCCTATAAATGTTTGGAAATTTTTAGGATAACATAATTTTATACTATAAAATTTGGGCGAATCACATTTAGAAAAAAATGGAAATTGGTGAATCCTTTTTTTGGAAAAACCATGGAAAATTAGCCCACCTGCGAATAATAGCCCCTAAAATTTTCCTTGTTGAAGTCTTCTTGATGAATGGGAGATTTACTTCATGAAAATTTTTATATAAATTAGAATGGTACTTGGATTCCCATAGAATTTCAAAGTAAACATTAATAGGGGTGGCGTACTGAACAATCCATTTACATCCCAATGATGAAAATTCATATGAAACACATATGGAATCCATAATGTAGGCAACCATGAAAAAGGGATGAGTTGTCCTTTCCACTACTCTACGCTTTTACCTATAATTACGAATTTTAGTACCCAAATTATTTGACAGAATAGTTTCCCAGTCCATGATATAGCCATCAGAAGTGGCTTCAATAAAACACACCCATTCTTCAGAAAACTTCTGAGTATTCGGATAACCATAAATACAACAAAACATAGCAGAAATTTGGGAGAAAGGACCAACAAAAGAAGCCAACGAATACATATCCATGTCCTCTCCCTTGTGTTTATTTTGGTCTTTTCTCCAATCTTTGATAAGTTTTGAAGGGTTCGGATTTTCATGCATGAAATTCTAGACGAAGTGTGTATCATACTTCATTTAGGGTTGTGAAAACTGGTACATTCTTCTTAGATATTGAGGTTGAACCAATTACTGTCTTCTTTGAAGTAATAAATATTTTGTTTGTTATGTCTACATTGTCCACGACCCACCTCACCATATCTCTGTATGGGAGAATTGTGGAACGGGCGAAAATTTTATGAAGAAATGAATTGTCTGCATTGCTCCATGCATCCATGTTCCTTGGCAGGAGAATAGATTCATTCCCAGCTAGAGGAACCTACATCCTGCGTACATGTAGTATATATAAACAAGGGAGCCATTTCGTGAGTTTCTTTAGGTGGCAAGACTAGTTCTTGTTGAATTTCAGACCTTCTTCATGCTTTGATTAATCTGGACATATCTTTATGTTGTTCTTTATTAGGATTCACATGTCAAGAAACAAACTAAGATAAGCAAAAAATCTCTCAAAATATGCAAGAGCCATATCAATTTAATGTAGACCTTATGGAAAAACCCTTTGCATTAACTTAAAATTATTAAAAATCATTTGAAAAAATCAAAATTAGAAATACATAAGGTGATCATTTAATTTTTAAACTTGTGTTCACATGACATTGATAGTTGTCGTTATATCGTATATTCGCTTGTCATTATTTTGATATCGAGTGATTTTAACATGTTTTAGTTATAATGTGAACTGTGAGATAGTGAAATAGTGGGGTGTTAATAGAATGCGATATCAAAATCTGTCATTTGATGGAATGAGATATCAACTTTGTTTCTTGATGGAATGCGATTTCTCTACTTTCATATCAGGTTTTCGGCGTTTCGCATATCGGCATTTCGACATTTCGCATTTCGGCATTTTGGGATTTTGGAATTTCTGGATTTCGCATTTTGGTATTTCATTTAGCGCCTTTTTATATATTCCTGATATTATATCTATTTTTTAATGTGATTTTCCTTTTTTTAAGTTTTTATTTGTTTTTTGATGTTTTCATAAGACTTCTTTTATTATAGAAAATTGTTTTTCTCCTTTAATTTTCTTTTTTTATTTGGAAAAATAAGACAAAATAAACCTAACTTATTTTATCTTAAATAAAAAAGGATTTTATCCTAAAAATTTTAAAGGGTCCCCATTATCCCTTCTAAGACTTCTAAGGAAAATGGGGGATTGTTGACTTAATAGGTGTGTGTGAATATTATGTAGAGTGGGAACCTCTTGAGCTTGGTGAAGCTCTTCACCACACTACTAGATTTATCCATTCCTCCTATAGCCCCATTGCAACTCGAGGGTCCATAGAATAGGAGAGTACATGTCATGCGCTTCAAGACTTTCAAAGTTTTAGGTGCCTCGTGATCTCTATCCATGAAGCACTAATGTGTTTCTCATCGATGGTCTGACCACCTCAGCAATAATTCACCTAATTTAGGCTATAATTAATATATGATTTAAACATATATACAATTAAGAAAATATGGAATAAAACTTTTAACAATGGAGATTTTCCCCTACTTTAGTATGGAGATTCTTAATCTATAAATGGATTTTGTTACAATACCATAGCCCAATGCCATGGTTTTTCAATACCACACGCTCAAATAATCATAACTCACTTCATATTACACTTGTTCATATGAATTTTTTTTATATTAATCCATTGAATTAATAAGGAAAAAAATGCATAACTACTTTGGAGATTAATCTCAACCTTTGATTTTTGTATATTACAAAGAATATTCTAGTTCAATACTATGTGGAGGTTAAATCTCTTCCACCCACCTACTAATTACTGATAATTAAATTAAAATTTTGGAAGCTGTATTCCAAAATAGGCATGCCTATTGCATAATTTCTACTTGCATCCATAATCATAATGTTATTATAGAATAGCATTAAAATATTTTCAAGTTGAGAAGCATGTCATGGCCTATTTTGGAATAGGGTTTTCATAATTTCCACTTTTAAAATATAAAATTTTATGGATTGTTTGTATTTAATAATATGATAATATTCTTCATCGTATACATGATTCAATGGATGAAATTAAATGTCCCCAAACCATTTTTCTGGTTTCTAGATCCACTCCTATCTTGGCATTAAAAATTCTCAACACCACAAACGTTTACTAACCATTTAATTTATAAGATTATGCTAATTATAATGAAAATTTTTATTTATATATATACGCCAACCTAGATCCATCTTAACTTTCGATCTACTAAGTGCCGACAACACTATGACATAATGAATTATATATATATATATATATATATATATATATATATAGAGAGAGAGAGAGAGAGAGAGAGAGAGAGAGAGACACACACACACACACACCATCCTAGATCCATCTTAACTCCGTATCTACCAAGCATTGAGAGGGATCAAATCTCTTTTCACTCTAAAAGAGGTTTTCATCTCAAGATATTTGATCCCTCTCAACACTTGGTAATATAGAGTTAAGATGGATCTAGGTTGGTTTAATTATTAATTATAATTAAATACAAATATTAATATAATTTTGTGCTCTTCTTTTCTTTTCTTTTTAAAATTTATTTTGACTGATTCAAAATGTTAAACAGCACATTACAACATCTCTACACCCAGCTGGAGAGTGCCTCTCGACACAATGACCTAACTTTTATGATTTTTTTAGTTTGACAATGCGATATGTATCATGAAGTGTTCCCATGTCTAGTATTAATTGATGTTTTTAGACTATGAATTGATGTTTTTAGACCTTTATCAATCATTTAATTTACATGGATGCGGTAATTTTTACTATATGTTTGTATTTCTATAAAAAATTAGTGGTAGAATTTTGAATGAGATCACTATTTATTATTATTTAAAATGTAATTTTGAATTTATGAACAAATTTAGAGTTATTAAAAACTTTTCAAATATTCCATCAAAGGATATTAGCTCAATCTTGGAATCAATGTGCTGAATCAATATGCAATTTTGAATTTATAAACAAATTTAGAGTTATTACAAGTTTTCAAATATTTTATTAAAGGATCTTAGCTCAAGGGGTTTGGTGAACAATTTGTTTCCCTATCTAGTAATATCTAGAGTAATTTGTGCAACCAATCTTTCGAAGTTACCAATTCTCCAAAAATTCTCATTCTTGTTAATATTTTCCCTCTTTTTTTTTAAATTTTGGATGCATAACATTCTTATTTGCGTCACATAAAAAATTTATAATTTTGTTCTGATTAAAAATATTGTAGATAGTTCATGCCACGTAGAGGAATCACTATTATTCACATTGTAGTGCACAGAATATTTTTAGGTTAATTATATGCATAATGTCAATTTCAATATTTTAACAACATTTTAACAACCCATTGAGGACCAAATAAAATTGATTAAGTTTGCATTAATTTACTAGAGCGATTATCCAAGCCAATGTGTCTCACGACCAGGTCCCTTATCTTAGCCTTCAAGGCTTAGGTGCTCTTAGACCAAATATAAATACAGTGAAATTGTGTTAAATTTGGTGACGTCGGGATTTTTTAAGTGCATTGCATGGCTGGACATTGTTTTATGCTTGCACGGACTCTAGGAAATCTCACAACACAGTTATAATTAGAGGAAGAACTACAAAAGTATAACAATTTCATAAATAGATATGAAGAAGACACTAAGTTTGTAACATGATTCCATAAATGAGACAAAATACATGATAACTAGCACAATTAAGATGCAAATCGCAACTTTTAATCCACTAAAATCATACATATTTTTGTATAGTCCATGCAAAATATTTTGATGGTATTGTCAAATCGACTTATTTATTTCATATTCATGTAATTTGAACTATATGATGCAACTCATTCAATGGAATTTTGTTTTTCCCACGACAGTATTCATATACTGATAGCAATGACACATCTCCCCTTTATCGGCGGCCATCTCTACTCTTTTACATCTTCTGCGGGATTTTCATTCTTGCTTTGTTTGGGTATATTGAAGGTTATTTTGTAATGGAATTTGTTTTCATGAACCAATTTAGAGTAATTCTTATCTATTTTGCATATTTTGGAATCCGATTTTAGAATATTTCCAAAACAAGTTAATTTAAGATTAATTTCAGCACATTGATTCCATTATTGAAGCAAATATTGCAAAATAACAATTAATGAAAACTTGTACTTCCGAGGGCCTAATTATACATCTACAACATTGGCGAGCATGTTGAGCAATGGGATATCTACGATGACCTTCATAATGACTTTCATGTTGAGGTATAGTCAGGTTTTCTAATATTTCCAAGGAGAATGTACTACTTGCATGTATGATATGGCGATGACAATTTGGATTTCTATGGAATGACTTCAGATTGGAGAAATTTAGCCTTAAAATTTTTCAAGTTAAGGAAAAAAAATTGGCGCCACAATTTGCATAGACCAGTTATTGTTTGTGATATCATACAAGGGTATAGTTATTCCAATATCTTGGTCTCCTCATAGCCATCTCCAAATACATTATATCATTTCTAGTGTTTTCCCATAACTAATTTTTTCGTGGAATGTAGAATTTAGAAAAATTCTTGGTGGAATATTTATTCGTCATTATCCATTTATTTGTGGTTGTGGATATTGCTATTACAATTAATCAATATAAATTAACCATTAATTTATATAGATTAATATTTCAATAGAGATCCCACTTAAAAAGTGTTTACATCTAACTTCTAATGACTAACACGTAAATATCTCTCCTATATTGAAAAGTGTTCACATTTAATGTCTAATGCCTACACATATCCCCTATATTGGACTGTATAGTGCCTCTTGGTGCAATAGGACCACTACAATTGTTGAATCAAAAACAATATAACCTATAGTAAAAGTCTTACCATAGTCTATATTTCTCAAAACTAGATCTTCAGTCATTTCCTTTTTTATCTGGAGAAAATATATCCTTTCTTGTGGTGTCAAGTTGATGTCATGTTCACTTTTTAGCATATCAGTTGTGTCTAACTATTTTTTCATAGTTTGGGACAAATATTATTAGGAAATTAAATTTACCCAAACACGATTGTATCTCATTTTCTTTTCGAGGCAAACTAATAACCTTTATTGTTGACACCCTTCCAGGATCTATTTTGACTACTTCCTAGGAAACAATGTGGTCTAAAAGCTTTTCTTCTTTCATGGAAAATATGGATTTTTTGGGATTAAGTGAAATTCCACATTTTCTACATTTTTGGAATGTTTGCTAAAGATGTTTAAGATGCTCAAAATATGAATGGGAGAAGAATTTAATGTCATCTAGATATATGACAATAAAAAAAAATTATCATCGACAAAGGCCAAGTCCATACCTCTTTGAAAATTTTCACCTGCATTGATTAGAACGAATGGAATTTTAGCATATATGAAAGTTCCCCAAGTTGTAGTGAACTTTTTCTTGCTCTAGTCTTCATTCTAAATTGTTATCTGGTTGTAACCTAAAAAGAAATCATGGAAATTCTAGTTGCACTAATTACCTTGTGCATAAGATAATCCGTCTTTGGAAGTGGATAGTTGTCTTTTAGTGATTCCCTATTTAAATTTATGAATCCAACACATAATTTGATATCACCACGCTTATTGCTATATCAACCAAATTAGTTACTCACTATGAATATCTTAGTGAGACTGTAATTCTAGGATCCAACAATTTATTCACTTCTTTCTTCATTGTTGGTGACAGAATAGGATTGATTTTCCTAATCTTCTACTTGAAAGGCTTGTAATCAGGTTTCAATGGAATCTTAAGCTGAATAATATATGTATCATAGGTTTTTAAATATTCATACTTATGGGAAAATACATACATACATGTGTGTGTGTGTGTGTGTGTGTGTACTTTCTTTCACCTCTTGTGGAAACAAATTAGCTATTTTCACAAACTTGGGCTCTTTTGTTGTTCCAATATTATAATCTTTTATTTCGTCTACCTATTACATTGCATATAAATTGATGGCAATTTCATTTTGATTGAATATCCTTTGAATTTATACTAGTCCTATGGGAATAAAAATGTTTTTTAATTGTACAATTTTATGGTTAGATATTGCACGTGGTCATTAGGACTTTGGATCTGATAATTTTACTTCATCCCCCTGATTTGACTCCTGATCAATACAAGTAGTAGAAAAATCATTTATCACCTCCATAAACCTCTCAATCTGTTGATCATCTTCAAAATATTTCCAATGACTGACATTATCAGGGATTGATGGTTGATTTATAACCTCTACTTGATATTATAAACTTCGAGTCGTTGGTGTTTTGAAGGAACTGGCCACTAACACAACCAAAGAATCTGGTAGATGATTTTCTTCCCTTGGAATAATATTAATGTTAAATTCCTAGAAACAAATTCTACAATATCCCACAACTCATTTTTGTAAGATCGAAGCCTTTAATTCTTGGCCTAACAAAGGTTTCTTGCTTGATTACCAATTCCAAGTCACCAAAAACAATAAGGTTGGAAATTAGAAGCTTCCTAGCAACTTCAAGTCCCAAAATGAAGGCTTCATATTCTGCTACATTGTTAGTAACTTAGAAATCTAGCTTAAAGGACAAACTAATGAAATTTTTTTAAGGTGAAACTAAAAAATCTCCAACTCTTAACCCTTCTCTTGAGGAAGCCCCAACAAAATATAATTTTCATGCTTTATTTTTTAAAGACTTTGTGGTACTAGCAAATACTTTTGCAGTAAGTAAAGTATTAGATTCAATATTTATATAATATATAACATCCTAGATCTTGATAAACAGAATATACATGGAAGTTGTTAAGATTCTTATCATCGCTAACATTAAAAGAAAACTTTTTTTCTCTATACAACCTCATACTTTCTCCTCCAAAGACTAGAATTGTTGCATATGTCATATCTAATTGAAGGCAACACCTAATGTAACACCCCATGACCTATAAAGAAACATCGCAGACTTGGTTGGAATATATACCACCACCACATCCATAACCATATCTTTTGAAGGGATCTGTGCTAAAGACACAACCAAACATTTAATTAGTTCAATACACTTAACCTTTTTTTAATTAAAAGAATATAGGTAATGATATGATCTAGTAATTTGCAGCTCTCGTTTGTCCATTATAGTCCTTGGCATCAAGTTATGATATTCCCCTGAGTCCATCATACAAATATGAAGGAGGAAATCATGAATCCTCCAAGTGATAGAGAAAGGAGCAACTGCTTCATTTATTTCCTCTACAAATGGACCAAACAACACATAAAGTTTTTCATATTGTAAATTTAAAGTATCTTAATGAGCTGCAATATGTGGAGATTGAATTAATTTGGCCACTTCCTTATGGTATATAGGATTCTTATCCAAATTTATTAATGGAATAGGAATTTTAACCTTTTCCAGCTCCTTCTCCAAGCTAAACTGAATGGAGAATTTATTTGTTAGGTCCCTATATTACTAGTGTAATTCCTTATTGTTGTTAGTGTAGCCCCCTTATTGTTATTGTTGTACCCTTGTAGTCCCCATATTTTTATTATTGTGCCCCATAAAAGCCCACTATTTTTATTGTTGTGCCCTTACATTATTATTTTTAGGTCGGCTAGGATTATGTTGTGACCCCGTCGACTCCTATATATAGAAATGAGGATTTTTCATTTGAATCATCCAAGAATTTTTCATTTATGTAATGTAAAGGAGTTTTCCCCCTCGAAGAGGTTGATTTCTAAGGTGTTGATCTATCTTTTCTTCTATTTTGTGAGCTGGTTTCATAACATTTGGTATCAGAGCTTTGGATTCTAGGGTTTCACTACTTCAAACAAGTCATTGTGGAATTTTCTCTATAATACTTTTCTACCAACTTTCAAAAGATAAAACAAAAACCCATTTTTGAAGAAATCTTGAGGAATATCGTGTACAAATTTAGATCTTGGTTCGCAATTTTTCCAATATATGATCTGTAGAATTTAGGGTTTTTGCAAGCTCCTGAATTTCGTCTCAAACAGGTGACCTTGGGAAAATCATCATAACTCTCTATCATTTACTGTGTATCAATTTCAGATCTGAAGGAGGAAACAGTGACACATGGTACACCGTACAAGTTCGCTCTACTGAACAGGTCCATAATTAGGTCATTGCGGGAGATTAGGCATAACTTTGCCTTGAAGAATCCAAATCAGGTCAGACCTATGGCATTAGAAAGAATATTTATAGGGATACTAAAGGATAGAAGATAAAATATCAGGGATCTAAAATTATAGAGATAAATCAGTTTCAATATCAAGCTCCTCAAAAGCAAGAAAAAGGTGTGTATTTTGTTTTAAAATTGCATAAGCCTTGTTTCAAAAATCATTTTGAAGTGATTCCAAGGGAATATTGAAGCATAGATATCAGTATTGGGTTCTAAAATGGCTCCTAAAAAGAATTCAACACCCATTAAGCCCTCAAAAGGCTCTACTATGACTTAGGAAGAGGAATAATTGCAACATGATATATCAAAATTGCAAGACCAAGTGCGCCAAATTTTGCTCTCGCAAAGAGTAACAAAAAATGAAATGGAAGTTTTGAAGAAAGGCGTGGAAGCTAAGATGGATAGTTTGAAGAAAGGCATGGAAGATAATATGGATGGTTTGAAGAATGGCATGGATGGGATGGAAGCTAAGATGGATGGCATGGAAGCTAAGATGGATTACTTGGAAGCTAAGATAGATGAAAAAATAAAAGACAACATGGAATACATGAAGAATGATATAAAATCAGACATGGAAGGTTTTAAGGAAGGTTTGACAAAGTTGATACAAGAAATTATTCCTAATGGTGAAAAGGTAGTACAGGAAACTCATGATGAGAACAAAATAAATGTTAATTGTGATTTCATAAACTCCAATGGTTGATTGAAGACCCACCATATTCCAAAGATCGATATGAGGAAGTTTGATGATAAGGATCCCATAACATTCATAAAAACCCATTGCTTTTGAAAGTCTTCCAATCAAAATAAAGTATTTACATAAAGCTATTTATGAGAAGGAAATGTTGACAATACTACATGCACTAAAGAAATGGTGACCATACATAATGGGAAGACACTTCAAGGTAAAAACAGATCATGATAGTCTTAAATAATTTTTGGAACAAACATTATCTTCAGAAGAGCAGCAAAAATGGGTCACAAAGATGTTGGGTTATGACTTTGAAAATTATCATCTACAAAAAAGGGAAGCTAAATGTTGTTGCAAATGCACTCTCAAGAAAGGATGAGGAGGTGGAAGCATTGCTTTGTTCCATTTCTATTATCCAACCAGATTGGATAACTGAAGCAAGGGAGGAATGGAAGAATAATGAAGAAGTGTGGAAATTCATTCAAAAGTTGCAGCAAGATCCCAGTACATCTGATACATTTAGTTGGAAAAATGATTCCTTATGGTAAAAATATTGCCTATATCTTTGTAATAATTCTCAACTAAAACAAAATATTATTTTGGAATTTCACACCTCTCCCTTAGGAGGACGGTCAGGATTTTTAAAAACTTACCACAAGGTGAAGAAATAATTTTTTTGGGATGACCTTAAATATGATATTCAAAATTTTGTGGCAGAATTTTTGGTTTTCCAACAAAATAAAGTTGAGACAATTAATACCTCGGGTTTGCTACAACCTTTACCCATTCCAAATCAACATTGGGAGGAGGTTTTAATGGATTTCATCAAATTTTTTCCTAAGTCCAGAGGAAAGAGTGTCATCATAGTGGTAGTTTATAGACTTACCAAGTATGTGCACTTTTGTGCATTATCTCATCCATTTAAAGCAAGTACAGTTGCAACTACATTTATGGAAACAATTCAAAAGCTACATGGAAACCCAAATATTATTTTAAGTGACAGAGATCTAATATTCACTAGAATTTTTTGGACGAAATTATTTTCTTGTTTGGGTACTCAACTATCTCATAGTTCTTCTTATCATCCTCAATCCAATGGGAAAATTGAGATAGTGAACAAATTCTTTGAAGGATATCTCTGTTGTTTTGTATCTGATAAACAAACAAAATGGGTCAAGTGGTTACCTCTGGTTGAATGGTGGTATAGCACTTCCTTCCATACTGCAGCAAAAATGACCCCACTTATGGCACTTTACGGATATCATCCACCATCCATCACATCAAATTTAAGAGAAAAATCTAAGGTTCAAGCAGTGGAATATCACATCGAGCATCAAAAACAGGTTCTCTAACTCTTAAAGGATAACCTAAATTTGGCACAAAATCAAATGAAACAATAGGCAAATCAACATCGTAGGGAGAGAAGTTTTGATGTAGGATACTGGGTATTTTTACGGATACAACCCTACAAAAAAATGTCCCTCAAGCAAGCTAATAAGGATAATAAATTATCACCAAAGTACTATGGTCCTTACTAGATGTTGCAAAATATGGGTACTATGGCATACAAATTGGAACTTCCTACTTCTTCTCGAGTGCGCCTAGTTTTCCATGTTTCATTCTTAAATAAGGTTATAGGTGAAAAGCTTCCAGTTCAATCAATATTTCCAGAACTTGATGAGGAAGGAAAAATCATATTGGAACCTGAATCATTCACGGAAACAAGAACTTGACAACTACGAAATCAATCAATTTCAGAGTGTCTCATCATGTGGAAGAACTTACCCATTGAAGATTCCACATGGGAGGATGAGAATTTTATACAGAAGCATCCAGAGCTATTCAAGAATTGAGGACAACATGTTTTTGAAGGATAGGGGCATGTTAGGTCCCTATATTACTAGTGTATTCCCTTATTGTTGTTAGTGTAGCCCCCTTATTTTTATTGTTGTACCCCTGTAGTTCCCATATTGTTATTATTGTGCCCCATAAAATCCCACTATTTTTATTGTTATGCCCTTACATTATTATTATTAGGTTGGATAGGATTATATTCTGACCCCATGGACTCCTATATATAAAAAGGAGGTTTTGTCATTTGAATCATCCAAGTATTGTTCATTTATGTAATGTAAAGGAGGTTTCCTCCTCGAAGAGGCTGATTTCTAAGGCGTTGATCTATCTTTTCTTCTATTTTGTGAGCCGGTTTCATAAAATTATTTTCCTTTAGCTATCCTTAATTATCTCAAGGCTATTATTGAGGAGATTGACAAGAAGAAGGTCATTGGTACTTCTCTTTAGCTTAATCATTTTTAACCTTCTGTTTTGATTAATATTCTTTACTATGCCTGTTATGGGCCTTAAGTCATACTTATTATGAAGCCCAACACGAAAAAAATTTGAAAAGAATTTATATTGAGAGAGGAGAGAATGATCTATACCTTCAAATTTTCCATGTTCATGTTAATGCAAATATTCCAATGAATCACAAGCTTGAGAAGCCTAACCTTCAACAAAAATTATTTCTTCTACTAGTTGTTTTGGATACTCTTAAACTTTATCATTAATGACTAATGGAGTTTGGATAAGATGCTCAACATTCCTCTTATCCCTTTGAAAAAATTGTGATTTAAAAAACCTTCAAAACTAGTTAGGATTTATATTCATAGGTTCTTGACCCTGCCTAGGATGGTTTTTATTTTCCAAATCCATTCTGGCTATTTTATCGGATATATTCCTAATCATTCTGGTCAATTCTTCCATATTTTGATAATGCTCCTCTTTGACTAAACTTTAAGGGCCTAATTACTCATCTACCTTTTTTCATTCCTTTAAATGTGTCTTTGTTTCAACTTTCCTAAGGATCCTCAATTGCATCATCCTACATATCTGATAATGATCTAGATTTCCTTTCTCTCAACATTAATGCAAAATTTGGGTCAAAAGCACCAACAAAGGAAAACTTAGCAGTTGTAAGTGAAGGCTTGATATCAAGAGGAATTTTACTATACAACTTATTAAATCTTTTGATACAGTCGGGAGTAGATTCTCCATCCTTCCTCTTAAAAGCACCAAACTTTGTGAGGTAGTAAAGGTGAAATCTTTTCTCACTCCACATTTTGAGAAATGTGTCTATCAGAACCTTCCATGAATGAATGGTGTAAAATTCCAATTGTCTAAACCATTTTCTCACTTCACCTTCAATATATTGCACAAACATCCTCATATATACATCATTTGCCTCAATATTCATATCCTAGAAAATTTAGGAAGGTAATTATGTCTTATGTTGGGTCCTGAGAATGCACTCTTTTTGTCATCTTTTTTCCACTTATTTTTCCTACCATATTCTTAGAATCCTGCCATATTTACTATCATACACTCCATTGTTATCATTTTTACATAAAATCATGCCATGAGATACAAGTATTAAACATCAAAAAAATCCAAGGTAAAGTGTCCATATTTTTATGTTTTCATGCATTAAGTTTTGTAAAAAACAATTTTAATGTTACAAATCCATTATGTAGCTATTTTCTAATTTTGTAGCTAATTCACAAGTCCATATAGGTGTAGGCATGATGGCAACTAAATCGCAAGTTGGAGGACGTGGAAAATGGTCATCTCAAGCTTCTACACCTATCAAATTCAACCTAGCACTTTCAAAATCAACATAGGAGACGAGTCAAACCTGTAGTCACCATATGTACAAGAGGAAGAATTATGCAAGTTGGATCTTCATCGAATTTTCACAAAATGCATGAATTTCTTTATGATGTGGATAATTTCACTCATATAACACAAATATTTTAGATCCAAAGTTTAATGCACACTTGCGATATTTATTTTACAAACAATTTATTAAACATGTGCCAGAAAAGAGACATAGTTTTGTGAACAAATGAAGACAAATCTCAAAAATCAAGGACATGGGATTTTTCCAAAACATGCCCATTTAGGTTCTACATGGGTGGTTTCCTAAAAATATGAAGTATTTGAGAGATTTTCTTGGTTATTTAAACCACATTTTACCATACTTCATGTTGCATCCAGTAAATATAGCAATAAAAGCAATAATTGAAACTTCCCATCAAATCAAGGAGGAATTTGAACTTCCCCTAAATTTCTATATGATGTGGATAATTTCTCTAATATAACACGAATTTTTTAGATCCAAGTTTGAATGCACACATGTGATATTTGTTTTACAAAGAGTTTATGAAACTCATACCAAAACAAAGAGACAATTTTGTGGTGCAATTTGTGAACAAATGAAGATGAATCTCAAAATGTGGAGTATCTGAGATATTTTCTTGGTTATTAAAACCATATTTGACCATATTTCATGTTGTGGACAACAAATATATCAACAAAAGCATGAATTCGAACTACCTATCAAATCAAGGAGGAGATCAACCATTATGAGCTCAAATTAATCAATATGTTATGTTGAGTCATCAATTTCTCAGAGATATTTTAGCCTAATAATTTTTGTTTCATTTTGTAGAAATTCCAAAGTAAGATTGTAATGGATATCTAAGCCTGATGTATGGGAACACTACAATTAAATATGTTAACTCTTTTGGTATTTTATCCCTATGTGTATGTGATGAACTATTTGTGATATATTTCAAAATTGTTGTTACAAAATTTTAAAGATCTGAGTTTACTCTGGAAACATGCAACCCAACTAGGTAGACCCCCCTGTGACAAGGACGTATGTTCATTTATTTGCATATTTTCATTTATTTTCATTACAGATTTAATTTCATTTTATTTGTAGAATAGAATATATTTGATTACAATTTATTATATCATATTTGGTTACGTTAGTTCATGATTAGCCTTCAGTGATCACATCAATGTTTACAGTTAATATTATTTCTTTTAAAATCATCTATATCATATTTTTTAGTTGAATGTGACAAGGATAGAGCCTTGTGTAATCTACCTATGAAAAACCTTGTGTAACTTGTGGCACTTTTCTAAACTAAACTATTGCATGTTGATTATCAATTTTACAGTTAATATTTTGTTTAATAGATTAGCTTAGTTGAATCACAAGGACAGAGCCCTATGTAATCTGCCTACGCAGAACCTTGTGTAATCTATGACACTTGTTTCATAATTTCTTTTTGTCAATTTTTTTATACATTAAAACAAGATAAAATAAAACATAGCGCATATTGTTCCTTAAACTTCACAATATTACCCACTCGGATTGATGAATTCAATGTAACATAATTCTAGTGGAATCGAATTGACTGACATTTTTTGCATCGTTGCAGGGGAAATTGGTTTCTAATTTAGGAATACAATTAGTTGCATAAGTATAGTAGGATCATTAGAGGAAATTTTAGCCTAAAAGTTCCCCTGAAATTCTCATGTCATAATATGTAAACCAATCAAAATCCTTTAAATTTAAAAAGAGGTACTAGTAAATATTTTGGAGGGAAAATAAGAAACACTACATTTTTAAATTGTATTTTTGGCTTATCTCCTTATAGGTTTACTCAAATTTCAAGTGTAGACACTCATTAGATTCAAAATTAAATTCCACATCCAACAAGTACACATTATTCATACTTTTGAGAAGACTCACATTGATAAAATATATATATATATATATATATATATATTAAAACAACGTGTTGAACACACCTTTTTAATGTATCTTCATTTTTTATTAATGTAGGTCTTCTCAAGAGTATGCATAATGGGTAATCATTGGATGTGGAATTTAATTCCACATCCAATGAGTGTCTACACTTGAAATTTGAGTAAACCTATAAGGAGATAAGCCAAAAATACAATTAAAAAAAGTAGTTTTCTTCTTTTCCCTCCAAATTTCATAACTCTTATTTTATTATTTTAACTATTATTTTATTATTTTTCCTTAGGAGGCCAATTTTAGGCTTACATTTCCTCTAATGAAATAGGATTCATGAATTTCAGTCAATTTTGGGTACTATAAAATCCCACGTAAATCCGTGTGGTAGACAAGCATTATCAAGTAGAAATTCAATCATGTTCAAGAATTCGTTGAAGAATGTTACTTCAAGAAATATCTCAAATCCTAGAAACATCTCGAAACATCCCTACATCTCAATAGAAACAAATCCTAACCACCATTAGGAGAATAACACTCCAGGAATCAATATAAGGGAAAACAGTTCAAGAACAACATCCAAGAAGATCCAGAGGAGACAAAAGAATCATGGACCACATATAATGGAGAGCATACATTAGAACCTGAGATCAAGGAGTCCCTAACATACCTATCATTGGATCCTTTATGCATCCAAGAGATCGACTATCCAATAATAGAATATCTGAATAACATGGTAGAAGAGGACATATAAAGTGGTCCAATTGAGCAAGTGAACCAAGGGCATCACAGATATATTGAACTTTGGTTCCAAACAATAATTAGGTTGGAGCAACACTCTCTTCTTTGACAATTCTTGACACCAACTCAATCAAAGCAATTAGTCTCTCATGTTCTATTATATATTAAAGCATGTCTTTAAAACTTGAATATGAGCATATTTTTTATCTTGTTATGCACATGGTTTCAATGGAAATGTCCCTACACTTGAGAAAAATATTTCCTTCTTCAAGTAGGGTAGAAAAATGTAATGAATAAGTAAAATAATAAAGAGAAAAGTAATTCTTGTTGTGAAAACCAATTTATTGGTGCAACTAGACACAAGTTTTTCTTGAAAACTAGGAAACTAG
Organism: Pinus albicaulis; assembly: GCA_034641835.2. Taxonomy (NCBI): domain Eukaryota; kingdom Viridiplantae; phylum Streptophyta; class Pinopsida; order Pinales; family Pinaceae; genus Pinus; species Pinus albicaulis. The sequence goes on from CM076581.1 coordinate 1,173,950,266, forward strand.
TAAGAAAAGTTTACAATAAGTTTTGTAAGTTCATGTTGGTTCCAATCTTTTATGGTTATTCAAAATATATTGGTTCTAAGCTCAATTTGGTCGATGTGGGATTCCTTAAGGCCCACCTTCCAACAAATATTATCCCATTGAATACAACACATTATCTGGGACCAAGATTAGAGATTATTTTGAGTTCCTTGGTATATGGATACATCAATGGAAAATTTTCTTATTGATAACAATGGAATACCTTAGTTTCTCTTCATTGTCATATCCTACAGGTGACTCAACTTCAACACATGTATTCTTACCACTCTGAATGAACTCTTGTACCTTGATATAATTTACATTATTCGTGAGTTGTCTCCATTTGTTAACGATTATCATTAGTGGTTTATAATCCAATGAAATATTCCTATGTTTGATTTCAACTAAATCCATTCACATAGATAGAATTGTACCAATCAGGTTTATATGACAATACTATATGTTTTATGGTATAGACAACATCTTTCAATAATTTTCTTGTTTCAAAATTTATTTCAGTGACATATTGTTCCAATAAATATTTCCATTCAACAATAACATGATGGCAATTACTGCAAATCCTCTTCATTCATTTTATTTTTCCAACAATTTCGAAAATTTAGATAAATTCTCACAGTCAATAGCATCTTGCACATTCTCATAAATTCAAATGTTCTCTTGACTCCATACACACTATCTTCAGTCCTCAATCAACATACATCATGTTTCATGGTTTCTAATTTAGCACATATTCCAAGATTTCATATAATAGTAGGCAATCAAAGCTAAAAAACATGATTTCAATTTGTTTATTAATTTTAAATATGGAAGCTTATATATATTGATAATCAGCTACATCATACCATTAATATATTTCACATCCATTACTTGCAATTTGTTTTCCTTTCACGTCTTATCACTTTTCACTTCTTTCCATTTTATTTTCCATGCATGTTAAGACATCATTTTCCTCCATCTCTTATAACTACAAACTAGTTTTTCCTACTATTAGTGTTCAGAATAAGAGAAATAATTTTAGCAAGTTTTCCAAACTTCAAAAGTTTTCAAGTTATGACCCAAGAAAGAGTTAATTGATCAAATTGACATAGTATTGCAAGTAGTTGAAGCACAGAAAATAGGATATATTCTATTTAAAATCAATGCCATGATTATCATATGTTGAGGACATGGAAATAGTTTGGGAAAGTATGCCAAGTATTATTTGTTGTATTTAGATCTCATCTTTATTTCTTAATTTAACCATTCTCCTCACTATAACATTGTCAATATGTTATGGAATTTCTTATGTTTAATGAATTTATGAATTGAAATATGTTTTTGAGAATATATTATGTTGATTAGATAAGACTCAGGTTGAGGCTATTCCTAGTTCATCAAGAATAAGAAAATAGTTTATATAGATAAAGAAACATCTATGCAAATTTGTTGTAGCTACAAAAAGTTGTTATACCATCCTGTTGATGAATGTAGAAACCTATTTTAGGGGCACTATTTGCACAAATATTACAAGCATATGAGGCTAACATAAAAAATAATGAGACATGAGTTTTTCTTATAATGTGATAAATTGAGTAAAACACAGGTGAAATCTCAAAAAATGCAAACTTGAGTGATATTTGAGCAAGTTTTTAAGCCCGATTTTTACTTTTTACCATAGTACACAAATAAAACTAGAATTTAATAATTTTGCATAACAACCTCTTTTTTTCATCAAAATGAAATTATGAAGGCATTCTAAGGTAAAATATGCAAAAATACATTGTCTCCTTTCGAAGTACTCAATTTGGCTTTAAAAGAGATTGTGGTGTATATTTTTGTGCAACATTGGATAGCATGAAAGATGAAATAGCGTAGAAATTGATTTGAACATATATTGCAAAATGTGCATCCATTAGTTGTGGTTTTTGGTGAGAATATGCACAATGGTAATGGTAACAGCCTCATTAAATTTAATGAGAAACAAATTTGTCGTTTGAGAGATATTGGCTAAACAAGTCTATTACAAAAATTTGGTTACCATGATGTTTATCATCAGTGAACTTATTTCAACCATCCATCAACAAGTCATCAGCAATTTGGACAACAACTTATTTGTGATTCTAAGAATTTCAATTTTATTTTATTTAGTACACACCATTTTCAAATATTCATGAATATTCAACATTCCTCATGTCAGTGTTAGCCTCTTCATAATAAATGGTTTTAGAATTCTCTCTCAAAGTTATGCTTATGATTTGAAAATTTATTGGTGATCTTCAACAGGAGTCTTCAAAAGGTTTTAGGATTATGAGAGATCAATACTAGCAAAGATGTTTCAGAAATTTTGCTCCAACAAATGATCAATTTCTAGCTAAGATAATTCAAAGTTAAAATAACTTTAAATTTTCTTTATCAAAAGGATTATGAAATATAGAAACTGATGGACTATATACCTAGCACAATCCAAAAGCTCAAAATCATAAGTTATAAATTATATTCATAAATTTGATAACATAATTTCACATGAAACTTTGATCAATATCTCCAAAACGTTTGAAATGATTGATTTATAACATTGGTTCTTGAAAATTGGCATGAACAACTTATCAACAATCAGTAAATGCAATCATTATTTGGAGAAGTCTCGCAGATTTCCATCACCTCCATATCGTATTCCAAATATCCTCATTTTTTCTTTTCAATTTCATTTCAAATTACCCTATGACAGAACAGTGGACTCAAAGGTAGACTTCTTGAATAATGAGGGTGAGTGATGGCACTCATAGTAAGTCCATTATCAAGAAGCCCAAAAAATGATGTTCCATAATAAGAGATTTATGATTAAATTGAGTCCGTGGAGAATAATACACAACAATCCAGTTACTATGATCTTCTGACAAATCCACCACGATTTGTTTCTAAAAGAGGAGACAGTTAAAAAAATTTGAAATAGAAAATCAAAGAATTAGAATTTTTTAACCATCATAAAAAGGATGAAAACCAGACACTAAAGAATTAGAATCAGAAGTTGTTAAAAAAATGAAAATGTTGTCAAGCAATAACTTGATCCAAGCTTTAGTAAAGCAAGAAACAACTTCAAAATTTTGCAATTTTTTCTTTGCATGAGGGCATGCAAAATCCTTAGTGTGGGGGAATGTTGAATCCTTACAATGCACTCTTGTTGTCATCTTTTTGCCACTTTTCCTATCATATTCCTAGAAACGTGTCATATTTATTATTGTACAATCCATTGTTATCATATTGACTTGAAATCTTGCCATGAGCTATAAGGATTAAACATTATAAAAATTCAAGGTAATATTTTCATGCATTCTTATGTAAAAAGCAATTTAACTATTACAAAGCCATTATATAGCTAGTTTCTGATTTTGTAACTAAGACATAGGTCCATATAGGTACATGCATGATCAAACAGAAGTGTGAGATGGAGGACATGGAAAATGGCCACCTCAAGCTTCTCCACGGGTCAAATCAAACCCAACACTTTCCAGATCAACATAGGAGACAAGTCAAACTTACAGTCAACATATATACAAGTGACGAAATTATGCAAGTTAGATCTTCATCAAATTTGCACAAAATGTATGAATTTCTCTATGATGTGGATAATTTCTCTCATATAACATGAATCATTTAGATCCAAGGTTGAATGCACGTATATGATATTTTTTTTACAAATATTTTATGAAAGTTGTGCCAAAATAGATGGACAATTTTGCAATGTGATTTGTGAATAAATGAACAAATCTCAAAAATAGGGACATGGGTCTTTTCAGAACAATCCCATTTGTTTGCCATGTGTGGTTTCCTTAATATTTTAATTATTTGATATATTTTCTCGGTTATTTAAACCATATTTTACCATATTTCATGTTGTGACCAACAAATATAGAAACGGAAGTAAGGATTCAAATTTCCCATAAAATCAAGGAGGAGATCACTCATTATGAGAAAAAAACAATCTATTTTGTTGATTCATCGATATCTGGGAGATATATGAGCCTAAAAAGTTGTTTTTCATTTTGTATAAATTCCAAATCAAGAATTTTATGGAGATATAAGTTTGATGTATGGTAACACTCTAGAATTAATATAAACTTTCTAGTGGTATTTTATCCCTGTGTGTGTGATGTGTTATTCATGATATATTTCATAATTGTAGTTATAACATTTTAAAGCTTTTATTTTTTTTTAGCAACATGCGAGCCAACCCATAAGGGCCCACTATGATGAGGACACACGCTGCCTTCATTTATTTGCATAGTTTCATTTATTTTCATTGCAGATTGAATTTCATTTTATTTACATAATAAAACAAATATCATCACAATTAATTATACCATCTTTGTTTACATTAGTTCATGGTTATCCTAGAGTGATGACATCGATGTTTATAATTAATATTCTTTCTTTTAAAATAATCAATATCTAATTGTTTCCTTGAATTACAAGGATAAAGCCTTGTGTAATCTGCCTATGCAGAACCTTGTGGCACTTGTCTCAATTAAACCATTATACGTTGATGGTTAATTTTATAGTTAATACTTTGTTTAATAGATTAGCTCAGTTGAATCGCAAGGAGAGAACTCTGTGTAATTTTCCTATGCAAAACCATATGTAATCTGTGGCACTTGTCTCAACATTTCTTTTTGTTTAATTTTGTATAGATTAAAATGTTAAAAATTAAAACCTAGCATATATTGTGTCTTAGACTTCACCATATTACCAATCCAAATTGATAAATTAAATGTAACATAATTCTAGTGCAATTGAATTTACCGGCATATTCTTCTGCAGTGATCTCATATTCACCATCATATTTAGGCAAATGTTTTAAATATTGTTGTTGAAAATCATGCAATGGAGACAGGTAACTTCAAAGAGGCATACCTAGTAGCTACAAAACTAGCTACTCTAACCATTTTCTATTGTAGATTTTTTGGAAAACTCTGTTGCGGTGACTTTTGATATTGTGAAGCTTGTGCTTGTAACACCTCTTCTACCTCAAGAGCGAGAGGATTGATATATAGTTTTAATTTATTATCTTGTTATGACACAGGAAGAGGGATGGAATGGGAGAAAATTTAAAATGGTTCTTCAAGATTTACTTCAGGTGGTTTTGTTTCAACAAAAGTGGGATATGTTTCTTCAAGAGCTTCAAATTGTTTGATGAGAAAAGCAGTTTGGAGGGAAACTTCTTTTTCAAAGAGATAAAGAACTATATGGTTTAACTCAAGGAATTTATTCTCAGGTTTCTCTTCAAAATACTCAGGAAAGGAGACCAATTCTATAGAAGCAATTGAAGACGTGGCTTCTTTTCTCTATCTTATATTTTCTTGTCTAATTAACCTCTATGGATCAGACAAAATTGAGATCTCCTCCGGATTAGGGTTACTCCTTGCAAATTTCCTCTGAAATGTTGTGGTTCATATAGTGAATTTTTCCAAGTGAAAAGTCTCAGAAAACCAATTCCTTATTCACCATCAAGGAAAAGGTAAATTCATCATAATAGTGAAAAATTTCTGTGTTCCTTTGTTCCCCAACGACGCCAATTTGATGTTGTATCCTTGAGATATTTTTTCACTAGAAATATATGCTAAGGCACTAGTAATGTTTTTTAAAATAAATATTTTGATTCAATTTATCTTATGACTATGCACTATGAGATAATACCTTTCAGATGTGTAATCAACAAGCTATCTTCTAAATAAGGAAGATAAGTAATTTAGTTGATTGTGGTTATAAAAGAACAAAGAAAAGAGTGTAACAGATTTTATAGCATTCAATGAATACTTCAATGTAAGTTACTAGAGAAGAAATGCAGAAATGATATCCTAGTGATTCAATACCAATTGGTGATCACCTTGTTATGAAGTAATATGTAAAGCATAAGTTTCAAATTTCAAATCCTTGTGGTTTAGACCAAAAAAAAAAAGCTTTATAATTATAAATTAATCAATATTTAATAATAACAAAATTTCTTAATTAATGTTATTAATAACATTAATAATAATTATTTAATTTATTTATTAATTATTTCCTTAATTAATGTTATTAATTAAATAACATTAATAATTACAAAGAATATGATGATAGGTATAACATTTTTACTAGCCTTGAAGATATCAAGCAGGTCCAGAAAAATTAGTGGGTTTTCCTTAAGCAGATTGATGCTAGGGTAGACCATATTGAGGGCCATATCTAGTGTGTCCATGCCACCTTATCGCCTCCAGGTTCAAGTGAAAAAGACTCGACACATGTTACTTCATCATAATCCTAAGTGCAATATGTTTGCTTATAGTGTTTTTTTTGGATTGGATAGTAGACTCTTTAATCATGCTAAGATTGTTAATGTTGATTGAAGTTTGGACAAGTTATTCCACAAATAGGTGGTCAAAAATATTTTGTTTCCATTGGGAAGGTTGAGACCACCTACTAATAAACATGGTTAATATGGATGGTTGACTTTATGTATCTAGTTCTTATGTTTTTGTGAGGCAATACAATATTAATTAACAAAAAAAATAACATTAATTATTTTAAATTATAAGGATAATGGTATTTGATTAAAAATAACATGATTGAGTGATCATATTCCAGTCTAATGTCTATAATAACTCTAGATATTAAATACTAATGAAAGATAAAAATAAAAATAACCTTGTTTTTAAATTATTAAAATCATGTAAATTTCAAATGGTTAATTATGGGTAATAAATTATTAAAAAATAAATAATGATTTTAAATTTTATTTTCATAATCCAAAATCACTAAATATTTATTTCAAATGGTAAATAATTCATTTTGTTACATTCAATGTTTTCTTAGTAACTGGATGTTTATTTTATTTTATAAGGACATGTGGCAACTCCATGTTGCGCATATACGAAATCACACATCGCCCCATATTGGGTTGTAGAATGCGCCTATCGACGCAAACATGGAAATATTTTGATTATTTTAAATATTGGACAATAATCGAACCATTCAATCAAAGGTATGATAAAATTAGATATATTTTATCATAAATATCTATGTATAACATAACATTGTCAGAACATACAGAAATTGATCCTCAATTCAACCTCTTAATATATCTCATATAATTCCAAATAAATGTAGAGATGAAAACATATTGTATAACTTACAAAAGGAAAACTATCACAAAAGAGTACACACTACCAATAACTGAAAGAATATATTTTTGATTAAAAACTATAGTAATATTGTCTATATATGCAAAAATACAATCTCTCAAAATGTGAACCCTTGAGTTATTCTTTAGTTTTTATATAAAATTATTACAATATATTTTGTTGCAAAAGAAACATTTTAGGAACTAACTAATAAAAATATAAACAATTTATAAATATCCAATAGTTTTAATCCACTTGTTGACTTTTCCAATTGAATTATGTTGTTGGAATCAAAAATATTTATGGGGAAAATTTAACAAATCACTCACAATCTGAGCAAACTTGATAGTTGTATCATATCATTTTCCACTAGGAAATATCGAAATCTGTATAATTTTGATATGTTGTAGTTGAGAATAACATTTTGACTTGACAATGAATTTAAAATCATCCATCAATTTATCGATTATATTTAACCCCTTTAATGTTCCACTCATATATGAAAACTAGCTTAAATTTTCTCTGGTTCTTAACAAAGCTTATTTGTATGCATCCAAGGACATCAACCTGCTCTTATGATCCTACCCATTTCTTTTAAAACACTAAATCTTGAATTGAATAATTCTACCTCCTTTTTGACTAGCCTAAATTTATTTTGTGTTTTTTGAATAAAGTTTATTTTAGTTGAAACTTTATTAACCTTCATTATAACATAATTTTTGACTTTGACACCCAAATTTATTAGTTGTTCTCAATTCTTGGAGTTAAATAGTTCCACTAGCTTGGAGGCAATCTAGGGATTATCTCCTAACTCTACATGAATTTTTTCAATGCTTTGTTCAATGTCGTAGACCATCTAATTCATCCCCAATGATCATGATCCACAAATTTCTGAAATGTTTTTCACTATTTCTACCCAAAGAAATGTTCTTGCTTCAACCAAATGTTGTGTTCCCACTAGCTTGATTCTTCAACCAATCCAATTCTTTCTGTAATATGCTTTCAGGTCTTGATCTATGTGGATTGTTGCATTTCTAGAAATTATTTAATCTCTAAGAGTATTAAGGTTTGAATTCTTCACTATGAGTATTTTATTAATATTTCAATTCCAATATATTTTATACTCAAATTTGACATTGTTTCAACCAACTTCGCAGAAGGATCAATTGATGGTGATGGCATTGAGGAAGTTATGGAAAAACATGATTAGTTTTTTTTGTCACAATTTCAATCTATTGCACAAAATTCTCAATCTACTTATTCTTTTCAATTATTAGGGACAATAATTGTTCCTTTATGTGTGTCCCTAGACATGATTTGGTCCTATATAGAAGAAGAATCCTTTGAATCTATCTTGGTCTAACAATACATTTCTCTTATAGCAATGTATTGGTTCTTATAGCAATGTTCTCCTTCAATTGATTAGCGACCTTGTAACCATAGTTTCTAACTTTGAAACATTAACAAAAGTGTTTCTTAAACTCCTAAAGATCATCTCTCTAGACTATTTGTGCAAGTTAATCTGGTCCACTAGATATAGTTTCTTCAAATCTATAGTGAACTAGGATACCCTGTAATATTTTCCAATTTTGATGGTTTGAGATTCAGGTTCCAAAACTTCCATGTTCAGTTGTCCATTTTCATAATCTAAAGAAAACAATAACCTTATCTGAGAATAAATTGAACCTTGCTTCCATAACTCAAGATAAGCATCTTGTTTCATCTTCAAATTCTTCTTCTTGATCTCCATGAATTGTGAATAGATGTTGTCCTCCTTTATTTTTTTTGAAGGTGACATGCCTGAAGATGAAGCCTATTGAATCACAAAAGTTGGAAGAGTTCCTGGTTGAACACAAACTCATTTTTTGTAGCTTCCTCTATGCTTGGAGATGAAATTGAACCTCTTCTTTTTCAACTCTAGGTTTTTTCTGCATTATTTTCTCTTCGTCCTCTCTCTTTAAAACTGAGTATTGTTATGTCTGAAAATCCTCTTTTTGAGGTACTTTCACTAAGGAGTATCCAGAATAGTTGTTTATGAATTTTGACCTGCTTCCTGACTAATCTGAGTAATCAGCACTAGATTTTTCTCCCAAACAACTCTGTTTGCAAATTGTTCAATGTTTGGTTTGGGAACATTTTTATAAGGGGAAGATCCCTCTTTTACTCTTCTTTCTAATATGATATTGTGGTGATCATATTGCCACACTTTTACCAATGGGAATTTCATTTGTTTCATCATTTCTTCAACCTCCAACAGTGTTGCTCTAGTATTGATTTAGAAAGGTCCCACTTATTTCTTCAATTTTAACATATCAAGATGTTTCTATAACACAATGTGAATCTTATCAGAGTTGAGGCTCTGTTTGATAAACTCTAATCCAAATATCCTCATAGGAAAGAATAAAATTGGAAGCCTATAAGGAGGTAATTCACAACCATTGATCCTAATATATGTAATATATTTCAAAAGATATCAATCTCCCACTCTAGTATCTAGGTTGAGTTGTTAAAATATTTTTAATTTTTGGAAACACACTAGAAGGAAACTCATTAAACAATAAACTATATTTAAATGATAAAATTTGATTGAAAGACTTGGAAAAACTTAAATTTTGGGTATACTTTCTAACCATTGAAATCCATTGAATCACAAATATAACATTTCCATTTTGATCTTGATATGAAAAGATATATATTTGATAACTTTTCCACCTGAAAATAAATAAAAAAGATATAGAAGGATAGAAAAATGCCTAAAATACTTAGTGAAACCATATTGGGCTAACTATACATGAATGACATCGGCCTAATACTAACTGAAATGGATAGTGAAAGAGTTAAAAAGCTTAATACTCATTTATATATTTGTCATCATCATACCCTAATAAAAAATAGACCATGGATATGATCTATGTTGACATTTGAATGAATTTGTTTGAAGGTTAAGGAGGGGCACTCTCTAGTAATTAATAATTCAAAGGTAAGAAATATTTGAAAACAATAGTCGTTTCCTCATAGGTCAACTTGTTGTAAGCCTAGCTCAGGAAATCCTCATTCAAGGGTTGTGTTTGGTTTTACATTACTATATTCAAAATTTATTGAATGGATGAGGGGACTTCATTAAAGGGTTATGTTTGGTTTGGCATTCCTATATTCAACATTTCTTGAATGGATGAGGGGTTAATATGGAACGTGAGTACTCCATTCGTGGATACAATAGCTTGCTTGTTGGGTATACAATGCTCAGCGCACCCAAATATGAATTCAGGGTAAGGGTAGGTCTAGGGAATGATAAATTGAGGTAAATAGGACTCCCAGGTCAAGGAAATGTCATGTTGGTCATGAATACATTGAAAATCCCACTCTATGCTCATACAAGTTGAATTCACAATGATTTTCATGTTTATCTTCTTATTTTCCTACCAATGGAAAATATTCAAAGTTCACGTGATTAGAAGAATCTAAGGACTAATATTGTGTGACTTTAATCTTCATTTTTACTGAAAGGAATGAAGGCAAGATTTTAGACTTTACCTAGTAATCTATGACAATGATATGTGCAAGCTATAAAAATTTTACTTAGTAATCTACTATAATCAACTTTGTAAGTTGTTGGATGGCTATGGAGATAAATTGCAGAGTTCGCTTTGAGTAAAATGAGACAAAGTCCCTCTTCACCCTTTAACAACCATTTCATTTGTTTAGAGATATGCAACATAATTGGATTGGACAAGCTCCTTTAATTTTGAAAAATACAAGTTAATTCTTGCTTATTTATTATTGTTGACATTGTTTTCACGCTTATGGTATGTGGACCAGTTGTATGACACCTAGATCACTTATTACATTCTTTATCCACCACTTCACCTCTACCATTGTCGACATAACGCTTCTTTGTCTAGTGGTAGTCCCACATGTCACATCATCAAGCGTGTTAAACTCACACAAAATTTATAGGAAGAATTTAGATAAATTCATGTGATTCATTTCTATTCATGAGATGTACATATTAATACATAGTTATTTTACCCTTGGTTTTCATATTCCAAGAGGTCACTTAGATTTCAATGATTGTTTGAATTCCTCCACACCAACCCTCACGAATTAGGTGTCCAACTTTCCCCCCCTTAATACGAAGGGGTATATATGAGTCCAAGAAAAGAGATGAAATATAAAAGTGCATGGAAGCCAATGATTGGATGTGCTCTCTAAAATTGTGGTTTAGGGAATGCCACAAACCAAATGAGATAGAAGAACCAAAAGTTTCTAGCAATGGTGGTTAAGGTTGACGACCAACTCTAGAACTAGGCTCGAAGAAATTCTTAGAAAAATTATGAATCTTGATAGATGTTGAAGTCTTCTGCAAAGTGGAAGTGCTCCCTGATGATGGTTTGAAGATGACCACAAACATATGTAGAAAAAATCGAAGTCTTAAGTCAATGGTATTTTAAGGCATGCCACCAACCAAAACATGCTCATGGAGCATGAATATATCTCTAGCTACAACTTTGAGTTTGGCACTGGCTGAGTCTAGATCTAGGATTTTCTAGCTAGCTTTGGTTCAGGTTGTGGCTCAAGCTTGCTTGATATTTCTTCAAAGCTTATATTTTATCATCAATTTCCCCTTTATCATATACAAGGTGATAATATGGAAATATCTCCACTATAAGATGTTTCAATATCTGAGAATGAACAAGGTATGACCAATATGTCTTCATGGTTATTGAAGACCATTTACAAGGCGATCCATCCAAGGTGAACCTTTGTTCTTGCAGGAGTCTTGTTTCTGGAACATTTATTTGAATGATGAGTATGTTTACCAAACTAATGACAAAGGTGAAGATAAAACCATTGATATTTCACATGGCTAACCCAATTACAATGTTGGAATTTGACACTCTGACTTAGTGGTTGCGGAAGAGGAGGAGGATGTGAAACAAGTGAAGATGAGCAATATTCATGAAACCAAACATTCTAAAACTGGATGGGTCTATAGTAGCCTGGAATGTGAATGGATACATTATTTTCATATTTGAGACCAGTTATGTTCTTGTTTCTAATAAGTTATTCCCAAGGTTTGATGATGTACTTCGAAAGTGCAAGTTGAACCTTTGCATCTTCATGTATATTTGGACCTGAAGTGGGCACTTCACGGAAATAAACCTCAACCTCACTGACTTGATAAATTTTTTACTACTAATGGGATTCTATCTCAAACTCAAAAATAGAATTGTTCTGAAAAAGAACAAGTACAAAATGATGAATCGTTTTCTATAGCTTATCTTGTTGTAGTTGTGACTCAAGTTGAAGAAAATCAGTCTTCTCTTGTGCATGTTGTAGAAATAATTGAATATCGGCAAGAATGTTTTTACTGATTTTGACTACATTTTCAGCAGTACACAGGATTAGAGTGACAAATAAATCTAATAATATGTCAATTTTGGCCATTGTCTCAGCAAAAATAAAGGTGCAATAGTCCTTTTTGAAAATAAACAAGAAAATGTGTGTCTAATTTATTTTCCCTTAAATAAATTGGACAATAAATTGTAATCTTATCTCATAATAATTTGTATCAGTTAACTGAGTTAGAAAAACTAATTTAGCTCAATAATTTCGAATTGAGGGTCAAAGGTGAGGCATGTAGAGTAATTATATTATTTTGGGGGTCCAATGTAGTTAATGCACTAGTGTGTTGTGAGTGTAATTATTTAACTCGAATTAATTGAGTTAAAATCAATTTAACTAGTTCTAATTGAGTGATGAGATAGTGAGAGGTCCAGTGAATTAAATTAGATTTATTCACAAGTGATGATCAATCATATAACTAATGATTTGCTATTATTAGTTGCATGCATGTCAATTCTAATGAAGACCTAGTTGAGACAGAGGTTAAAGGGAAGATAACTATCAGTTGTATTATTAGCAAATTGCCTGGGTGCAGTTATAAAGTCTCGGGAAGCCCATAATGGATTGCGCAATCAAGGAAGGTTGGAATTCCTATATAATAGGGATTTATTTCTCTATGAATTGCGTGAGCAAGGCAGGCTGGAGGAAGGCAAGGAACTGGCTATGTGTTTGCCCAATTTTTCCTGGATCAATGTGAGACGATTAGTAGAGTGCAACAAATTCTTGTGAGCAAGAATGAATTGTATTGTTTCATGATTCCTTGGCTTATTATACAATAGAGATAAAGGGGTTTTGAGCAGTTGCTTTCCCCAGGAAAATCTTGTGTTACACGATTGATTTACTTCTTTCTCTTACTTGTATTTGATTTAGCAACTGTGTTTTATATTCCACAAATATTGTATAAGGATTCAGTATCTTGTTTTAGTACATTACATGATCAGATTGAATCCATTGGTATAATTTCTACATGGTATTTAAGTACCAAGAATCACAATAGTGGAGAATAAATTGCGTTTGTGTTGAAAAATATTCAAATTTGTAGATACATTCTTTGGAGCTAGCAACTGACCAGGGAGTCTTTCACTGGCTTGAGACTCGAATATGAACTTGAGGGAAATTCAAACTATATTGCATGGAAGGACAAGATGGAGGCAGTATTGGAGGATAACAAGCTGAAGGATTTCATTGACACTGATATTCCTAAACTAATCAGGCAAATGTTGTGCAACATGAAGCATGGAAGAATAATGTTGCAAAGGCAAGGAGGATCTTATTAGAGGGAGTTCGAGATCATATCATCTCGAGTCTCCATGGCAAGGAAACTCCATATGCTATGTGGAAGGCCTTGACAGATCTGTTTCAAATAAGCACTGACCACAAGAAATTGGCACTTAAGGAAAATCTCAGGAAAATAAAAAATGTATAAGGGAGACACAATCCAAAAATACTTGACCAATTTCACTCAATGTCGAGATGAGCTTCGAAGTGTTGTGATTATCTGGACGATGATGAATTGGTGAGACTAGCACTTCTAGGCCTTCCCAAGAGCTGGAATAGTTACCAGGACTCTGTGAATGGCAGGGAGAAGTTACCAAAGTGGGAGAAATTATGGTCGGATTTTGTATAAGAAGATTTTCAGCGGAACACCAGGGATGGATCCTCATCCAAGACTGATGATGAGAAAAATTGTGCCTTAGATGGGAAGGCAAAGAAGGAGAAAGGGAAGAAGTCCTATTCTGAACCAGAGATCGGAAAAGAAGGCAAGAAGAAAGACATGTCAAAGGTGAAATGTTTCAGCTGTCATAATCATGGATGTTATGCCACAAATTGTCCACAAAAGAATGGTAACAACAAGAAGGCTCTGGGAGCTGCAGCGAGTGAATATTTGGCCTCACAGTTTGAGTTGGACTTCTCTCTCATCGCATGCATGGTGTCAAATATGATGGGATATATGTGGTACTTGGATATTGGAGCATCTTTCCACATGATTGTCAACAAAGAACTCTTTAGTAGCTTGTAGGAGAAGGATCTTCATATGCACATCGATATGGGTGATGACGAAAGGTATAACACTACCAAGATTGGTACACTTAATTTCCAAAGAGAGTCAGGTAAACCTTTCATATTAAAATATGTCATGCATGTACCATGTCTGAAAAAGAATTTAGTTTTTCAGTTGCTATGTTGGAGGATCTTGGATATGATGTGGTTTTCAGTGAAGGAAAGGCTTTCCTTCATCAAAAAGCCATGGGACAGGTAAAGAATATTGGGGTTCGTGTGAAGAACCTCTACAAACATGATGTAGATGGCTATGCAACATTGAGCAGTAAAGCAGATGAGGAGGTGAGCCAAGATATCGGTGAGTTATGGCATAGGAGGTTGGGTCATCTACACCATAGTGATTTGAGGATCATGCAGTAGATTTCTACAGGGCTTCCAAAGGGTACACTTGCGCAAAGAGACACATGAAAGGGTTGTACTATGGGGAAGTATACAAAGGCCACCTTTCATGAGAAGGAGAACCAATCAACGACAATCCTTGAGATATTTCACTCAGACATGTGTGGACCATCCTCAACAGCTTCCACACCAAAGCACAGGTATTATGCGATTTTTGTTGATGATTTTTCTAGAAAGTGTTGGATTTTCTTCATGCAGAAGAAAGATAAAATGTTCTCCAAGTTTTGTGAGTTCAAAGCACCGATAGAGAAAGATACAAGGAAGAAGGTGAAGTATCTGAGTGACAATGGTGGTGAGTATATCTCTAATGAATTCAAGAACTTTTGCGCCAAAGAAGTAATTCAGAGAGAATTGATTGCACCTCATAACCCACAATAGAACGGGGTTGTAGAAAAAAATAACATAACAATTGTGGGAGCAACACGAGCTATGTTACATGATCAAGGCCTACCATTGCATATGTGGGCAGAGGCATGCAACACAATGGTATTTTTGCAGAATCGTAGTCCTCATCGGATACTTGGCATGAGTACACCAAAGGATGCTTTTCAGGTAAGAAACCAGATGTTCATATTTTAAAATTTGTGGCTCATTTATTTATTTCCATGTGACCAAAGCTGCCAGGAAGAAGCTAGAACCAATAGCAGAGGTTAGGATATTTGTGGAGTACATTGATACTCCCCACAACTATCGGGTGTATTTGTCGGCATATAGGATGACAGTTGTCAGGAGAGATGTTAAATTCGATGAGGAGAAATCCATGTGATTGTCCCTTGAGAGGGAGCTTGACTTGCATGTAGAAGAGGAACTCTTAGTTCCAAAGCATGAACCTCAGGATGTGGAGCAGCCACATGTAGAGGATAAAGAGTGGCAGAAAACACACATGCAAAGGAATCCACCAGAAATGGTAGGAAGCTCAACAGAGAGGCTGGAAGATTGATGTTAGATGTGGTACAAAATGTAGGTGAACCTACATCATAGCGTAGGCGGAGAAGGTCCCCAGATAGGTATACTAGATACATGGTTCTTATGAGCAAGTGTATTGTGACAAAACCATCCTCTTTTGAGGAATCAGTGCAACAGCCGGTATGGGTTGATGCCATGGTTGAGGAGTATGACTCCATTTCAGAAACAGTGCATGGGAAGTGGTCCCAAGACTATTGGGGAAGTCAGTGGTTGGATCCAGGTGGATCTATAAGGTGAAGCAAGCAGCAGATGGGAGTGTGGAGAAGTACAAATCTAGATTTGTGGCTAGAGGATTCTCACATGTGGAGGGGATTGACTATGAGGAGACTTTTGCACCGATTGCAAAGTACTCATCGATTAGATCCATCCTTGCACTCTTAGCGCATATGGGAGGGAAGATGCATTATATGGATGTAAATACAACCTTTCTTTATGGATTTATTGAGAAATAAGTGTACATTGAGCAACCATAAGTTTTTGAGACCTTTGATAGAGAGTCGCATGTGTGCAGACTCACGATAGCACTGCATGGGCTGAAGCAAGCACCTCGTGCTTGGTACACTAGGATCGACAACTATTTCATCAGGTTGGGCTTCACAAAGAGTGAAGCAGATGTGAACCTATATCTTATTGTGGTTGATGGTAAGCTTTTGAATTTTACTTTATGTTGATGATGTGATATTGGTAGGTGATGAGCAACTCATAACTTCTTGCAAGGAGGATATTGCAAGAGAGTTTGAGATGAAGGACATGGGGCTCTTACCCTATTTCCTTGGCTTGGAGATATGGAAAAGAGATGGGGAGCTATTTGTATCTAAAGGCAAGTATTCCAAGGAGATTCCGAGGAAGTTACACATGGAGGGAAGCAAACCCATGGAGACTCATCTTGCAGGAAAATAGAGGAAGGAGGATGCTACTTCAGGTGAGGTAGTGGATGTTATTATTTACAGGAAGCTTGTGGGTTCACTTATGTATTTGGTGAGAACACGACTAGACATATGATACGCAGTTAACCAACTTATTCAAGCTATGGTTAAGCCTACCAAGCTCTTTTGGAAGGCGGGGAAGCATGTTTTGAGATATCTTGGGGGCACTAAATAGTATGGATTACGGTACAGACAGACAGAGGGAGCAAAACTTCAAGGCTTCACTGATGTAGATTGGGAAGGCAGCCCATCAGACATGAAGAGCACGTCAAGGGGCATATGCAGCATAGGATCAGCAACAGTTTCTTGGTACATCAGGAAACAAAGATCAGTTGCACTCAGTTTAGCAGAGGCCGAGTACATGGTATCTAGTCAAGCTGCATACGAGGCCATCTGGATGAGGAAGATACTAGTTGGTTTGTTTGGTCATCATATGGATCTGACGGTGATACATTGTGATAACTAGAGTTACATAAAAATCTTTGTTAATCCTATATTCCATGACAAGTCCATTCATATTGATATCTGGTACCACCATCTCAAATATTTTGTTCATAGGTGCATTATGTTGTTGCAGTACATTCCCACGGAGGATCGGGATGCAGACATCTTGACGAAGGAGTTGGAAAAGAGAAAATTTGAATACCATAGAGGCAAGATCGGGGTAGCTAATAATCCATTTCTTGTTGAGAGGGAGTGTTGAAAATAAACAAGAAAATGTGTGTCTAATTTATTTGTCCCTTAAATAATTTGGACAATAAATTGTAATATTATCTCATAACAACTTGTATCAGATAACTAAGTCAGAGATACTGAGTTAGCTCAAGAATTTTGATTTGAGGGTCAAAGGTGAGGCATGTAGAGTGATTCTATTAATTTGGGGGTCCAGTTGTAGTTAATGCACTAGTGTGGTGTGAGTGTAATTAGTTAACCCACATTAATTGAGTTAAAATCAGTTTAACTAGTTCTAACTGAGTGATGAGCTAGTGAGAGTTCGAGTGAATTAAATTGTTTATTCACAAGTAGTGATCAATCAGATAACTAATGATTTTCTATTATTAGCTACATGCATGTCAATTATGATGAAGACCCAATTGAGATAGAGGTTAAAGGGGAGATAAATATCAGTTGTATTATTAGAAAATTGTCTGGGCGCAGTTATAAAGCTACAGCAATCCCATGATGGATTGCGCAATCAAGGAAGGTTGGAATTCCAATTTAATAGGGATTTATTTCTCTAGGAATTGTGTGAGCAAGGCAGGATGGAGGAAGGCAAGGAATTGGATATGTGTTTGTCCAATTTTTCCTAGATCAGTGTGAGATGATTGGTAGAGTGTAGCATATTCTTGTGAGCAATAATGCATTGTATTGTTTCATGATTCCTTGGCTTATTATACAATATAGATAGAGGGGTTTTGAGTAGTTTCTCTCCTAGGAAAATATTGTGTTGTGTGATTGATTTAATTATTTCTCTTACTTGCATATGATTGAGCAATCATGTTTTATATTCCACAAATATTGTAGAAGGATTCAGTATCTTTTTTCAGTACATTACATGATTGGATTTAATCCATTGGTATAATTTATACAGTCCTAGTGGAAGTTATAACAAGACTAGACAAACCCCCACTATTGAAGATTCCCAATATAAAGAGTATGAGCTATCTAGCCGCACCTATCATTTAACAAACAATGCAAACATAAATATTTCACACATTAAAATGGAAATTATCCATTCAACATTTTTCCAATTACTTGAAATATTCCATTGTCGTCAGACCATAAAATTTCATTATATGCAGTGAATACAATATGCCTTAGTTACAACAACTAAATATTTAAGTGAAGTAACACTGCCAAAAGAGGAAATATTCAAATTTTGGTGCAAACATATAAATAAAAACTAATAATAGTGTTTAACTCACACAAATTTGCAATGTCGAAAACCATGTACATCCCTGTAAAATGTAATGCCTTGGTTTCAATTGTTACATAAGCATAATATCATGGGTGTTTTCATACATAGTTACTGCATGTGATCAAATTTATACCATAAATTTATGTTGTTAATACCAATTTATGCTTCTTGAAGAAGTTTGTCGTCCCCTTGTCATGCATATGGTATTTCCCTTAAGTATATATATATTATACTAATAACTTGTGAAAACTAGGAACCCTTGGTAGTTACATCCATCACATGTGGACATGTTGAATCCACATGTTTCTCTATATCAAGCTCTAACTTTCTCTCACGTTGCACCTGTGCAATCCATCGTGCACTATTTTGAAGTTGATGCAATGGCTTCACATGCTCATTAGTCAAATGTACTTGACTCAATGGATTTATCACATGGAATTAAGAATATTGCAAATTTTTCTACTTGGTGATGACCCAACTCATTGAATGTGCCATTTGATAGATGGATGTGGAAAAAAAAACAAAAAAGATAAAGAAGAAAAAAATTCCTTTCACAAATTTTAAACTTAGGAAAGCCAAATCACAAAATTGGTACCTTATATCTAGATCTTTTTGAAGTCGATTACTTCTACATCTCTTCGCGGATGAATGACCATTCTTATTAATCTAATTTTTTCGAGCTACAAGGGAATATAAGAAGCTCTGCATGGAAGTTCACCAATTCCAGTGCTTCGCTAGAGTCCACATAATATGCCTTTCAATGGGTTGTCCTTGTTTCGAGAGTACAAATAAAATAAGGAAAGATAAGGACGAGAAGTAGTAAGGTCGTGGTCACATGGAAGAATTTGAGGAGCAGCAACAATTGGCAATGCTCGGTTACCATGAGCCCTTAGGGATCAATACTTACCCCTCTCCAATAGCAAAGCACAATACATTGTTGGAAATTTGGGATATTTTTGAAGAGGCACTTGGAACATTTCATCATTCTCTTGGGAGGAGGCTAAGTTGAGATGATTTCCTCTAAGTCCATGCAGAAGCCCTCATTGTGATGGTGGCTGAAAGAAGCAGCTCTAATACAATTTTTTATCAACTATTGTCCATTAATGCGTCACAAAAATGACATTTAGGGTCGCGACTCTTCATCGCAGTAGTATCCTAGGCAGTTTTCATGACATATTTTCAACCTGTAAATGCCACGAAGAACAATAGGCTCATTTTCCAATTAGCATGTAGGCATCGCAGTTAGTGTAAGGATTTTCCAGTTAGCATAAGGCCATTTTCTTTGGCACCCGAATTTCATTTTAAGTGATATCAGCCTTCGAAAATCCTGAATTCACTTCTACATTTTGAGATCCAGTGCCCACCATTAATGAATCCTATGTCCCCTCACCAAATCTGGCACTAGGATCAAATGAATTGTAAGCCTTCAGAGGGAATGAGATTCAATGCCTTCAGGTCAACCCTGTTGATTTTTTGTAGCATCGGGAGGTCTTCCTGCATGCCAAAGAAGTCTCCAGTTCAACCTAATAAAATATTATTATTATTACTATTATTTTGGAGCATTAATTCGGCCCAACAAGGTGAAGGGACATATCCATTAGGCTAATTCACCCCCATTCGACTAGTATATATACACGAAGTGATACTTCATTTTTATATCATAAATCATCAACATGTTCTCTCTTCTAAAGCAGTTGCACATGTGATAGAAAGAGGTCGAGTTGACTCGTGTTTGACAAAGTAATTTGTTTGAATGTTGACCAGAGTTGAATGTTGACTAGAATTGACCACAGTATGGATTTGACTGCAACTGACCATAAATTGACCACATGGGCCATAGGGCCAAATTTTGACCACAGGGACGTTTTCTGACCAGTGTTGACTTTTGTGTATTTTGGCTGGTTTGATCAATGTTGACTTGCTAGAAAGAGACCAGGTTTGAATGGTATTTTAACTTGGATTTTGGCACAGATTTCTAGACCATTAGAGAAATTTTGAGGTCTAAAATGGGCCTCCTAAGAAAAATGTACAACCAAAATAAATTGTATAAGAACCAATAGGATTCAAGATGATGTTTTCAAGCATGGGGGATGATTCACCATTTTTGGAGTAAAAAAGTAAAAATATTAAAAAATAAGAAAACTATTTTTTCGAGCGAGAATACTTGTTGGATGCAAATTTTAATTCCTCATCTAATGAGTACCCATGTTGCATACTTTCGATGGACCCTTCTACACGAAAAATGAGAAATACATGAAAAAACATCATTGAATTACGCTTTTCATGTATTTCTTATTTTTCGCATAGTAGTGTCCATCGAAATTATGCAACATGGGTACTACTTGGATGAGGAATAAATTATGCATCCAATGAGTTTTGTCGCTTGAAATTTGAGTAAACTCATATGGAGATAAGTTGAAAAAATAGTTTTTTTCTTTTTTCTGTGATGTAATTTAATCTTACTTATTATTTCCACTACTATTTTACAATTTCCTTAGGAGACCCATTTTAAACCTCAAAATTTCCCTAATGAAAATTGGATTTGTAAACCTTGTTAAAGAATAATTTCTTTTAGAAGAAAAGTTGTTGGTTTTTCTCCCAAGTTTGGGTTTCCTGAGGTAAAATTGTTGTCTCTATTGTGCATAGATGTCTTTCTCCCACTGTGTGTACTGATGAATTTTTTTGAAGTATAATTGTTCAATGATATCAGTGGCATAATAATATTGTGTGGAAATCATTAGGAAGTAATTACATAGCAGAAAAATGTATTCTACTGTGTTCTTGTAGAAAAAATCAACATGGTATTAGAGCTTCGTTGAAATAGCAATCATTGAAGTTAGCCTAAGAGACAAGTGTTCAATAACGTGGTTTCTATTGAAGTTTTCAACAAGAAACAGTGAAGGAGGCATCCTGAAACATCATCCTTGATCCTAGTTGGAAAATAATCACCTAAACTAGGTGGGGCCCACACAGGCTATTTTTAAGTGTATGTCTATTTTTAGACATGGTGAGCATATTCTATATGTAGCAGGAGGTTATTTGTATACAGCTAAATGTGAAAAATAGATGAGATTCTATTTTTAGAAGATTGGGCGAAGTCTATTTATAGATTGTCGATCTAAAAATAGATGCATGTCGATTATTATTAGCTCTTAATAATAATCCGACAATAAACAACAACTTATTCTCTTGGAGCACTTTATTTCAGTGAACAGATTTGACAAATCAGTGGGCTGAAGGAATTACGCAATTCCTAAGGGTTTACTGGAGTTCATGCATGGAGGACTCAGTTAGAACTGAAGTGGCAAAGTTATGACAGAGTTGGAAGAGTAGTTCATGGAGTTGTATTCAGTTTAACTCAGTTAGACTTAGTTGAGCTAGTTGTATCTAATATAACTGAATGATACACTAGTGAGAGTGGAGTGAATTAATTAGTTAATTAATTCACAAATAATAACTCATTAATCAACTAAACAATACAGTAATTAACTACAGTGCATGTCAGTTCAAGTGGAGACCAGTGGAGAGATAGGTGAAAGGGCAAGATAGACTATCCGCTATGACTACTAGTGATGCATGAATTGCATCTACATATACATTGGAGTTTCCAATGATAATCACGCAGTCAATGAGAGTGGGATTACATAAAATTAGTATTTGTAATCAGCTTGGATTGCGCAGTGGAGGCAGGCTAGCAGGAGGCAAAGATCGGTGCATGGATTTGCAAGATTGGTCCTGATTAGTGTACGACGATTGTACTGTACTGAGAGCTTGTGATAAGCTTTGTATGTTTGTATGAGATTTTCATATGATCTCCATGTTACATAATATATATTTGGGGTTTTTAGCTTCAGGCTTTCCTGGTTAAAAACTGTGTTATGTGCGATTGATTAATTTTATTTATGCTTCACATGTGTGTGCAATTAATTTTTCTGCAAAATATTAACAAGTGGAATAGATTTAGTATCTTGCATAAAGTTAAATAGTGTGATATCAGGTGGATCTAGGACATATGCATGCTTAGTGCATATAATTTCTATAGTTTCGATATCTATTGTCAAAATGGCACCAATTCCTAGAGTTGAAGATAGGTTAGATGGTGCCACCAACTTAGAATTTTTGAAAATCGGGATACTTATTATCTTGGAAGAGAATGAGCTTCAAGATCATGAGGAGAAAGTCATTCTAGAGCCAAAGGGGGCTGAGGATAAAGTTAAGTAAAAGAAAAATGAAGTCAAGGTGACGAGAATCTTGGTAGATTCCATAAAGGACCACTTGATTCCTCATGTTGCTACACTAAAGACTGCCAAGGAAGTATATTATGCTCTGGTAGAACTTTATGAGAGGAACAACACCAGTGGGAAGTTAACCTTGAGAAATTGTCTCTATAATGTCTTGATGATTATATCAGATTATGTTGTCTCATATATTATGAGGGTCTCCTAGATCATAAGTGAGCTTGTAGCCATTGGAGATACCATTGATGATACATAGTTTGTTACAAAGACTCTCAATGGATTTCCCTCCTCATGGGAGCCATTTATTTAGGGAAATTGTGCACGAGAAAAATTTCCTGAGTTTGATAAGCAATGCATTGATTGTGTCCAGGAGGAGACCTATTGTTTTCCACGAATAGCTTGGAGAATCCATAGGATGAAGAAACTCGAGCTCTTGGAACTCCCTCAAGGAAAGGAAAAGGAAGAAATAAATTTGGAAAGTTTGATAAGAAGAATACAAGTAGAAGAGTCACTCCTTTCACAATAAAAGGAATAAGGATCTATCAAAGGTCAAGTACTTCATTTTTCATGAATTTGGAAACTATGCCTCTCAGTTTCCTCAGAAAAAAAAAAGGGAAATCAACATGCATCAACAACCAATGTTGATGATGATGATGATGAGAATCCACCTCAGAAGAAGTCAAAGGATTTTTTCCTTTACAAACTATTACCAATAGTCGTGATGTTTGGTTTGTGGGTAAGTAATATGACTGGTTTCTGAGACTCTCTTACAGATTTGACTAAGAGGGATTTGACAATTCCCTACAATCCTCAAATCAAGAGATAAGTACTTTATATTTATTTTCCCGTGATTATTATTATTAATTTTATTTTTTAGTCGGCCTCTTGTCTTTGTATTTTGTTTGGTTATGATTTTTTTCCTTTCTTTTCCATGGCCACCTAAATGGGGAAAGGAAGATCATATTTGTTGTCACTCAGATTTTACAGGCTCGGTGCGACAACAGCTTAGGTCAGGGGTTGTCACTCTGATCCCAGACCTCTCTATTATAGTTGTCTTCCAACATCAAGCTATGTGGGGTAGTCCCTAGGAAATGTGAAAATGCAAGACTCGTTGGAAACCAAAAATTCCAGGAGACACGATTAAATGACCTAGCCACTAGGTTTATTTTAGCAATATTTTAGAGATTACATTAAATTACTTATGAAACCAGTGCATTATGGAGTCAACTTATTTTCTTTTAGATCAATTAAGGACCAAACGACCAAATGAAAAATCGTTGCTTGAATTCTTAACTCTCCTATATGCTATGCAAATCCTATAACTTAGGTCTGATGTAAGAATCTTGATTGCTTTTAATTAGATGCCTATTCTAGGTGTATCATTCCTCTTAAGTATTTTGAAGCTAGTCCTAGTGTAGGTTGTGAGAAAGATGCCAAGGGAAAGCAAGCAGAGGTTTGATTAATGATACCTCCCCTTTGGTACTAACCACCCGATACCTCTGGTGTTGCAGGGATTATTGCTCTGACGACTGCAAGATCAACGTGTTAATCACTAAAAAGGTGTCAGGCTCCTCAAGCTAGATGAAAAAAATGTTCCTATCTTTCTATCAACCAAGATTATGCTTGGAGGTAAATTATTAGATGCAAGATAAACGAGTGTTTCTTTAAGCGAGATTACTTAATTATGATTTAATTCAAGTTAAGAAAATAAGTACTTAACAATGGTAAATAAAATACAATCTCAACCAAAAGAGTATGTGTTGATTTTGCAAGTGCCAACAAGATACAAGAGATACCAAGATGTTCTCAAGAAGACAGATACTTTTCATAATGTTTTACCAATATAGAGTTCACAATAGATATCAACTTTAGACTTGAACCATAAATCTAATTATAGCACTTATCCACTCAGAATAATTAGCCAATGATTCAAAATGACGATGATAATTACTCAAACTAGACAACAAGATTATCAATGTTGTTATACAATTGGAAGCCTTCCAAGATATATCAATATTGTTCAATGTTAATTATTCAAGGTATGTTCAATTAAATTAGGAAGTCTTCAAGTTAAGAACTCTTAGATCTTAAATGGAAATGTAAATTTATCATTCACAAATAGATGCTAGTAATGGAATAAGAATGACAATAATACCAAGGCTCTTATGCCAATTATAATGATGGAAACAATAGATACCAATATCAATGAATTCTTAGACTTATTCACTTAGGCAAGCATTTAACAAGATTATGTTATTAATTTGCTTTCGAGAGTGAGCTTATTAGTGTAATTTTCATAAGATAACACAATGTTAGCTCAAAATTCAAATGCTAGCACATTAAACAATATAAGAAAATCCTTTCCACAATGAACGATTAGAACATAAACAAGAGTAAAATTTTATTCTACTTATGTTCTAATATTATCCAAATGAAAGTTATGACAATAGTGTGTAACCTTTAATTTAGAGCACTTTTAGATACAAAATGAGAGATGCACATGCATGCCAAATGTGAGAAATAGAAACCCAATGTCAAACCAACTTTTCCAATACAAGATTTTGAATGAGTTAGCTTTTTTATGATGCAAATACCACTGTTATATCAAAACTTATGATGCATTTATACTAGAGATAACAATCATGAAAACTTGTAGATCTATTCCAAATGATGAATGTCCAACTTTCTTAAGTGACTTATTAATGTGTTAGCTATTTTACCAATTTATTTTATGCCACTTAGATATGTTTCTCACCATTGTTAAGAAGATATTAGACTATTGTAGTAAAACAATGAGGGAAATTGAGGGTTAAAAAATCAAACCCTTGGACCTTATGGCCTTGAAGATCTTGCCAAAATTTCTTTAATGGAAAAAACACGAGCAACAACAAATATGTGGCCCAAATTCTCTACAAAACCACTAAAGATTAGCTTGAAAAATTAAATGATCACCCACAATGGCAAAAAAGGCAAGGAAGAGGGTTGAAATATGGGAGCATCAAGACCTATTAAGCTTGTGGCTAAGGCCTAGAGGCCAAATATGCCTCACGAATAGGGAAAAAGAGGCCCTAGAGGCCTATTGCAAGCCTCAAAGGGTTGTGACCTAAGGATAGAGGACAAGGGAAAGGCTGAAAATCCACGGCAAGGGCCAAAAATGTTGGTCGAGGCAGCAAAAGAGAGGAAGGAGACGAGATTAGGAAAGTCGATAGGGGCAGCGGAAGGAAGATGGAGGAGGAGGAGGGCAAGTGGTTGAGAAAGGAGGTTGAGCAGAGGGCTTGGAGGGAGGCCGAGGGAAGGAAAAGGCCTAAATAGGCCACAATAAGGCCTAATGGAGGAGGTCGAGGAAAGGAAAAGGCCTAAATAGGCCACAACAAGGCCTAGGGGAGGAGTCCAAGGCCCTCTAAGGGCTAGACGATTACTGTAAAAGGGATTCGAGGGCCTTTAGAGGCCATGGCCAACCTTGAATAGGCTACGACCAAGAAAATCAGTGGGGTGAAAGGCTAAAAAGGATGGCTAGGCAAGGGGGGCTTGACATTGGGGGCTAGAGGCCCTAAAAATTTTGAAAACCCTCACAAAATTTTGATTCCACTTCATATCTTCAACTTTGCTCAATTTCTCTGAAAAGAACTCCAATGTTGGTCCTCCAAAATAAATGAAGACTAGATCATACCCTCAAGGGTATAGATCTAACTCAAAACCCTAACACTTCTTCTTAAAAATCATGGATATGATGTGCATAAATGAAAAATGAAAATACCTAAAACCCCAATATATACAAAATATTCAAAATAAACATCAAACCCTAAATAGTTGCAAAACAAGGGTTAGAAAAAATTATTCTATAAGAATTAATTTACAAAATACATACAAATATACAACTCTTGTTGAAGAATGATTTTTAGAATAATAACAATTACTTGATGTATTTCGCAAGATAGATATAAACCATAGTCTCAGTGAAGTATGAAAATCACATAAATTTCTCGAAGCCCAAACAAGGGCAGTTTGTGCCCATAGTCTATGAACTTGGAACCCAAGGATCAGGGAACCTGCAAACTCTATATATTTTCTTCAAAAAAAATTATTAAACATATGGAGAATCATATCACCTAAGATAGACCCAAAATCTACCAATATAATGTTCTTATCACCATCTAATGAATAAACAAGTTTATAAAATTTTAAGCACAATACAGGAAATCACATGCCCAGTGCGTACCACATATCAACGAGACAAAGACACTATGAACTAAACCCGAAAGTCTTTTATTATGAATTTCAAATGTTCCTAGCAGAATAGTGCCTTCATGCTAGCATATACAAAATTACATCAGCCCAAGATATCGAATAGAAGCAATATGTCTTCTATTTATAGAGAAATCCCTGCCAAGTGGAAAATAATGGCTAGTTGGCTTGATCCCTCTCAAAGAAATCTCGACCATTGATAAATACTTGGTCATCTTTTAATCTTTGTCAACAAAAATATTTATTTTTGAGGAATTTTCAAATTTCTCATAAAAACCATTTATTATTAATCCAAAAATAAATATTTTGGATTAATTTCCTCAAAAATTTGACTTTGACTTAAACACCAAGGTAGGGCTCAATTTTTCATAAAATGTCCATTTTTGCTTGGTCCAAAAATTAGTTTATTTTTTACCCACAAATTTTTTGGTCATTTTCCACTTGGAGAAATTAATTTCTCTAAAATTTTATTTTATTACTCTAAATTAATTATTTTTATGGTTTAGGATTTAATTTTATTTTGCCAGAAAATTTAATTAATTTATAGTTGAGGGGATTAATTATTTTTCCACCCTCACATACTTTAGCCATGGTGTCTAATTGCGAAGGACCATGCACTAAAATATTTTGACATCAGATTATTAAACATTCAACCCTCAAAGGGAAAATACATGTTCATTATAGACCCTCATAATATTTATCCAATTTTGCGACACAATATGATCTAGTAGACCAAGTGATCTGTAATAAAATAATTTATCCAAATAGTTTAAATTATTACCAAATCACGTTTACAATAGACTCCACTAAGAACATTAGGACTCAAGCTAAGACTTCGACAATAGATTCCACCTTAACTTTGGGGTTAAGTTGGAGGGAAAAACTCTGTCAATTATTGGTGTTTACAAACACACGTAATGCGATGAGATGAAAAACCTCCTAGGATGATATTTATCGCCAAAATCATATGCTTACCTAGGTTGTTAAATAAATAAATGGTCGTACTAGCATCATTTACAATACAATTTGCATAAACTGGGTTTACAACGATACAACAAAGTGTTGGTTGATGATTCTAAACTTTGAAAAATTATGTACAACTGTTTACTTGGACTCGTGACAAAATAGGTGCAATAAGGTCCATTGTGGAGGTTGCCAAGAGGATGATTCATGCAATAAATGGAAACATACAAGTGAGTTTTGTGGCAGGAGGGTTTTCCCACAAAGAGTGAGTGGATTGTGAGGAGAATTTTCCCCCAATTTCCAGATGATTAGGTTCTTGTATGGCCTAAGAGCTTGAGCATATACTCAGCAGGAAGTTATTAATGTTAGAGAGGGAGGATTTTACAGATTGTTAGGAAATCCTGGATCGTTTCAAATGACCGGAAGATCTTTCATTTCCAAGGAATAAAACAATTAAGCAAAATGGAAGGAGAAATCTTCCAAGAGGATGTCATAGGTTGAGATTGTCAGACAAGATGCAGAGATGCGGGAGGTCTCTAAGATTTGTATGCCCTCTATGAGGGGACCATGTTCGACAACGTAATATTCTTCAGTGACAGAGGAAGCAACAATGGCAGGACTTGTTTACATGACAAAGGGAGTATCATGGATTACCACAAAAGGATCTACCTTAGTGCAAGAGGGAGTTAGCCTCGAAGTTTGAGATGAAGGATCTTGGATTGATACATTATTTATTTGGATTGGAGGTGTGGAAGAGACCTAATGAGGTCTTACTCGGACAAGGGGAGTACATTATTCAGATTTTGAGGAGATTCAGTATGATCGACTGTAAGTCCATCGCTACACCTATGGTGAGCAATTTGAAGACGCCGCATAATTATGTTTCAGATTCAGATTTGGTGAATCCCACAAAGTACAAACAGTTGATTGAATCCTTGATGTACCTGGTCAACACCAAGTCAGATATTTGATTTGTAGTGAACACCCTAAACTAGCATATCATCGAGTTGAGGCAAATACATTGAGCTGCAGTGAAACATGTGTTGAGGTACCTGTGTGGTACAATTGGACATGGTTTGAGATATATCTCAGGTGGTGAAGTGAGGTTGTATGGATATACAGATTCAGATTGAGCAAGGAGTGAAAGGGACAAAAATATCACCTTGGGAGCGCTGCTTCAGCTTGGGATCAACGATGATATCCTTGTTTAGCACAAAGAAAACTTATGTCGCACAAAGTACAACAAAATCAGAGTATATCACAGCCAATGTGGCAAGTTTTGATGCAGTGTGGCTTTGGAAGCTTCTTTAAGGATTATTTGATCATGTCACTTCATCTAATACATGATGAAAAGGGGAGTAGTGAAGATCTTGTACATAGCCACTGACGAAAAAATTGCAGACATTCTCTCCAAGCCTCTGTCTAAAGCGAATTTTGTATACTTCAGAGACAAGCTTGGTGTGATGCATAATGTATCCTTGTTACACTAAAAATTTTTACCATGACATTTAGCTGTCTATATGGGTTCATCATTACCTATTTATTGCTCCCTTATAGGTATAAAAACATAAAGTTCCTAAATCAAGTCTTGGAATTGGAAAAAGCTTATTAAAACCCTAAAAAGCCTAAATCCGCACTTTTCCTAATCATTTCCTGCGGTACTATGGTTTTTTGCTATAAAACCTGCGGTACATCCCGCACGTTCTTCTCATTAAAACTGAGGACCCCCGTAAAAGGTAAAATAAGAAGAAAAGTAAGTTCTAGAAGCCCAACTGGTCGAATATTCTCCTAGCTGGGGCCTTCTAGAAGCACTATCTGGTCGAGCTTCGTCCCTTCCATTCATGAACCTTTATCCCTTCATAAATGGAGCTATCCCTTGGTTTTTGGAGCTAAAATCCCATGATGAGAGGGCTTTATCCCTTCTTTATTGGAACTGAAACTACCTTCCTTCAGCTATAAATTGAGACCATGTTTCAGTCTCAAGGGTACTTGTAGTTAGTACTTAGAACTTGGTAGTTTTGAGGTGAATTGTTGAAGAAATTATACTCTCCACATTTGGCATCATTGGCATGAGAGAGATTACATACTCATAGCCATAGTATTATTCTGATTCAGAGAGTTGGAGTCTTGTTAAACTGAGGAAAACGGTTGTTCAAGACCCTAGAAGAGCTTGTACAAACATCAAGGCGTCAAGGTTGTAAGGTTTCTTCTTTTATTTAAATTTAATACAAATGGATTATATTTTCTCATTAAATTGTTCATCTATCTTTTGAATAATTTAATTCTTGGATTCCTTGATCACTAAGATAGATTATTGCTTTTGAATTATCATATCTTGCAGATGCTTTTGATCTTGTTTTCTTATCTTTGATTGCAGATTTATACGCTGAATCAAAATATTTTGGAGAGACTGGATTGAAGACCAAGTAAAGCATTGGACTTCAAGTAGGCCCTATCTCTCCATAGTTAATTAATAATTCTTAAGCATAATGGTCTAGAGAAAATGGTCTACATGTGTCTGTTTGTTTCTAGATATCCTTAGGATACTAGGGAGATCACTCTTGTCCGCGAGAGGGATTTATCCGTCCAACAAAATGGCGACTCCACTGAGGAATTATCTGAACTTAGTTTTATTTTATTTTCAATTTTATTTTTGAGATTTCTTTGAGATTTCTTTGACTGAGATTAGCTCAAAAATTGATTGGTTAGAAAACTCAATAGGATCCCTGACTGTAAATATGTATTTTTATTTTTTCTCTACTTTTCCTACCTTCCGCACTTTTTTATTTAGTAGAATACAGTGCGGTAACGCACCTTATTCCATTAAAAACTGTGGGCCTCTGGAAAATTTTAGAAAAAGTAGAAATTTTGTTTTCTGGCATCCCATTACTTGATTTTTGTTCTTTACCCAATTTGTCTTGGCTATCAAAGACTTCTGTGAAAATTTCTTGCAGTAATTCTATGTTTAAAATGATCTTTTCAGTTAGTTTTCTTTTATGAGTAAATGTTGCCTTGTCCTCCCATTGCTCTGAACCAGAAACTTCTGTATACCTCAGTTATTTGATATGTCATTGTTCTGTTGAGCCATTGAACTTGATGCAATTTTTTCTCTCATGAAAAAATGATTTTGTTTTCATTAGCAAACTTAGAAAGCCTTTTGCATAAATAAGGTCTGAATTTCATTTTTTTTTTTAAACTATTATTGGATGCTTTGTCTTCTTGTTGGAATAAGTGGGAAGACCTTAATTAGATTACAAACTGAGTTAAGACATCCTGCAACTTTTAGATAGAGTTCAAAATTAGAAATTTCTTTTAGTTTTGAATTTTGTAGTTTTAAAACTTTTTTATTTTCTTTTGGAAGAAGTTTGCTTTTGTTTCTGATCTTAATGATATAGGGAATTTCATTTTGAGCGAAAGATATTTTTGGAATAGAAATCTCTGAATTGTCTTATTTTCAAAGTTTCTCACAAGAAATAATTGATATTTTGAAATTTTCTGAAAATCTCTCAATGCTTTCCTCTAGTTAGATTTCATTGAAAAGAAATGAGTTGCTTATCATATAGATGCATTATAGCGTATTTTGAGTCAGGTCATTAAAACATCATCAAAGTTTCATTTCCGTACCTATTGTCCTAAGAAACTTCCAATTAAAAGTAACGCTTAATTAAAATCAATTTAGAAATTGTATATTTTCTAGGGCTCTTTTCCACCAACATAGCTTAGGCTAGTGTCTTGGAATAGGTTTTAGTTAACTTTCCAAGACAGTAAAAACAAACAAGTAGTTGATCTTGCGATAGGAAAATCCAATTGTAGCATGTATGCTCTGGGAAGCTCCTCCTAAAGGAGTCAAGCATGAGATCATATCCGAACCAGTGAGGTAATCATACCTATCTCATTGGGAATGATAGAAGATTTGCATGTATTAAAAACGATAAACCTCGAATAGACCATTGTCGAGGAGCCTGGGGTCACTTGTTGGTAAACCTTGGATTATGTCAAGGAGCCTTCAAGGGGATTGAGCTTGTTACTTTGCCCTTGCGTGTATATCGGATCGTAGACTATTCCCCCAGGTATATGTGTTCCCGTTGGTGACCTTAGTGGCCATAAATTTTAGGATTCTTTCCCAAGGTGACGGTGGAGGGGAGATCCCACTGTACCTGGAGCAGACGTTGGCTAGACTCACTTGGACTCTCCGAAGAGTTATCTTCACTCGAGATGGTTTAAGTGGAGAAACTTTCACCGGTCTATTTCATTAAGCAGGTTTTCGGGGTAACTGTTCCAACCACCATTTCTGCATTAAAATTCTATGATGTTGGATTTCATCACCAACTAGTGTTTTTAGTGCGGGAATCTACTGTTTGTGTGTGGATTGATCTCTTAGATTTTTTATAGGCGTGTGATTCATTTGATTTTTTTCTTAGTGACCTTAAGATCATTTGATTGAAATTTTCTTTGTTTGCATGTGTTAAAAGTTTTAATCGTGGCAAGAATTACCAAGACAATCACGTAGAACTCAAGGGAAACCCCCTAAGTATACACCAAGCCAATTAAAAAAAACATAAATCTCTGATACCAAATGTTATCAGTAGAACTGGATTAACAGAACACGGAGAATCATCAATAATTATTCATCCTGATTATGAAGTAGATCAACCGCAAATAGCAGAACATACTCCAAAAACAATTTCGATTTCTGAATTAACTAAAGTTTCTTTTGCAACAAGTGAGTTATAAGCTGAAAAACCTGAAATTTCTGAACCGAAAACTGAATCTGCTACGTCTGAACCTACTTTAGAATTCGCTCCTCCAAATTCTAGTCATCCTGATTCACCAGAGTAAGAAACCAAATCACAGAAGATCTTCCTCCTGGTCTCATTAGTATTGAAGAAATTATTGATACTAAAGAAGAAGTTGTTCTTCCTTCAGCTCAGGAATCTTTAAATCTTAGAGAACGTGAATCAATTTTTTACAGTCCTTTCAGACAAGACACTTGGTACTCTTCATTATCAGATTTTCTACAAAATGTAGGTCTAGAGTATTTTCCACCCCAAATTCCCTTTTTCCCTATACCAATAGGTTATAGACCTCCGCTAAACATGTCCAGTGAGTCATCTATGTTTACTGCATCGCTAGAAACATTTTTGTATGGTGGTCCTTCTATTCCTGTAAGCTATCAGTCGCTCTCTAGTACATTCTCAGGAGCATCTCCTCTTCCTAACAAACCAATGTCATCATCTGTCACAAATGAATCAAATACTGGAACTTTGAACAATGAGAAAATTTATATGATGTCTAGAAATATCCCAAACCCCAGTTCTCAAGGTAGTAATTTATTGCCTTGGGGGCAACCTCAAAATAGTCAAATACAGCCTAGGGGGCAACCTCAAGGACAATACATACCTCAGGGTCAGTATCAACCTCAAGGATAGTACATACCCCAAGGTCAGCCTCAGGGACAGTATATGCCTCAAGGTCAGTAAGTGCCTCAAGGTCAATATCAACCTCAAGGGCAGTACCCATCTCAAGGATTGCAACCTCCTTTAGGACAACAGTTCTATCCAGAACATAAAATGTTATAAGGAGGTGGAAATTATCTAGTCAATTGTCAGCCATATGTTCAACCAAGTTACGGTCCGTCTTATGTACAACCTTCATTGGGACCTTCATATCCTGAAATGGTGTGGGATCCATCTCAAGTCCAAAAAAATTTACAACCAAATATGAAAGTACCTTATTATCAAGTTGGACAACAAGTTGGTTATAATCAACCCCAACAACCTGTCCAACCTGTCATTCAAACACTTGCATCTGGTCTTGTTCAACAGCCTGGTCCGAGTACACCTACGACTCCACCCCAAACTGCTGCTCAGACTTCTGTTCAACCTACCACACCTATTCCTAGAGTGTCTACAACTCCTATTACTTCTGCCCCTCAAACATCAGTACAGATTCCTCAAGTCTCTATTCCGCATTCTGGACCTACAATTCAGACTACTGTTCAGATGTCGACGGGACAACCTGGTACAATTACAGTTATAACAAGTCAACCTCAGTTTACTTATCAACCATATTAGGGGTCGTATCAATATGGACCTGTTCAAATCCAGCTTACCCGCAACAACCGTACCCTGGTTATACATATCAGACACCTTTTCAACCCCAGTATGGTCTGGTTATTCCTGGTTACCTAGAAGGCATTCTGATTCCCAATGCACAAGCCATTCCTGGATATCCTAGTTATCCTCCTCCTGGGACTGGTTTAGTCTCACAAGGTTATCAACAAGACCCTACTCGTCGATTACCATTCATAGAAACTTTAGATCTACCTGATTTATCTCGCCTTACGAATGATCCTATCTATTATCATCTGTATTGGCCTCCTATGCCACATAAGTTTCCCAGTGATATACCTAAGTTTGAAGGAAAATCAGGAGAGGGTCCTTATAACCATGTCATGACTTACCACCTTTGGTGTGCATCCAACTCATTAATCGACAATTCCATTCGATTTAGACTCTTTCAGAGAAAGTTAATAGGATTAGCTGCCAAGTGGTACATTGAATTACCACGAGGCTCATTTACCAATTTCAACGCTCTAGCAACTGCTTTCTTAACTCATTTTCAGTTGCCAGTCAGATATGACAATGGCACGGAATTATTAACTTCACTAAAAAAAACTATGTCTACATACATATCAGATCATAGACATGAATGGAGACATAGAAGATGTTTGGTAAAAGTTTTTATCCCGGATCAAATATTGGCATAATGGTTTATTAAATCATTGCTACCAAAAATCACTGAAGATGTAGCTAAAGGAGGAGTTGTTACAGAAGAACAAGTTATTGCTCAAGCCCAGTATCTTGACTTGGTATACACTTAATCATGTACTTTGTACGAGAAAATTCCCAATTTACCATGTCTTGTTCAGATAACAGCAACTCCTTCGGGATCTCATGCCGCTGATGGTGTAATCGGTTCAGTTAGTACAAATAAGAATAAGAAGAAATCTTCAAAGGTTACTTCTCCCATAATAACTTTACCTGATTCACCAAAAGGAGAATCTTCCCTAGAAACTTCTGTCATTATTCACATTGTAGATTCATCAACTACAAAGTCGAAATCTGGCAACAAGAAGAAAGGGAAGAACAAAAGTAAAAAAACTTCATCTCCCAAGGAAAAAACTGATAAAAATGAATCAACTGATGATAAACGGAAACCTCATTATCCTTGTCTTATCTGTGACGAGGATCATTTCACCAAGGAATGTCCGCATAGGGCCGAGGTATCTAAATTCGTCTAAGGTTCATCCACCCCTGTTGTTTTGAAGGATCATTTTCCTGTTCAAGATAGAAAAATGATTGGATCTTCCTCTAATGCATCAGCAGATATTTTGATGGTTGCGACTCGATCGCAAGATTATGGTAGCAAAAATCTTGTTGCTGGTAAATAAGTAGAAAATTCTAGTTCTGCACCAGCTACATCTCCTTTGGTTTCTGATCCACTGCATATCGAGAAACCGAATCCTGATTTAGTAATCAAACCACCCGCTAAAGGTGTACTTCGTAAATCAGCTTTCAATCCACATGCGAGAGCTGCTCAGAATTACAACATTGTGGAGGATTTAGCAATATCTCCTTCAGCAATGTCAGCCTTGGAAGTGCTGCAATCATGTCCAGCACAAAGGAAATTACTCTTATCAGCAATTGGAGCTGTAGATATTCAGGATTCAAACCTCATGGTCTTTGATTTAGAAAATTTTACACCTCGTCTCCCTCATCAAATGGCTTTTCAAATCCCAGTACTAGTCAAAAACAGACGTTGCTTTCGTACTGTTATTGATGAAGGAGAATCTACATGTATTATGTCATTAAACTGTTGGAAATCACTTGGTTCTCCAACCCTTAACCAGTCACCGACAATCCTCAAAGCTTTTGACGGAAGAGGATTCCATCCATTCGGAATTTTACAGGATCTACCTATAGAAGTCGAAGGAAAAACCATTAATTTAGATGTGGAAGTAGTTGATGCCCCTCTAGATTACAACCTTCTTCTGGGTCAAAGTTGGTCTTATGCTATGACTGTTGTCGTGTCATCCGTATTTTGTATAATTATGTTTCCTCATCAAGGAAAGATCATGAAAGTCGATCATCTCTCATAATATTCGTCTGACCCAGCTTCTACTGATAGTATTCAGCACGTTGGAAAAACGACTATCCCTTATGAGGATGTAGGAGTAGGTTTAATCAAAGATTCTGCTTTAATGGGAATTTTTTCTATGCCTCCACCTAACGTACCGCATAATATTGCTAATATCAATATGATTACATCAAGCACTATTCCATTTGATGATCTTTGGATAGTGCCTTTAAAATCATAACTGGATTCATTCAATGGCATGATGCCTTTGAGTCCTTTTGAGATAGCATATCAAGCAGTACAGTCATTTTCCGATCCTTTATCAACTGATGTTGATCCAATGAATGTGATCAGCGAAGAATCATTTTCAACTTCAAGCTCGTCTACAACATCAATTCCTGATCCTTTTCAACAAGTGTTTCATACTGATGAAAGTATTCGTGAATTCTTGTCCTTAGATGAATTACCATGGGATGATCTCCATCATAGGTCATCATTTTTATCTGAACTTGATAAATTTGAAAATAATTTTTCCTCTATTTTTACAGCTAACTATGTCAAAGAACCTCAGAGTCCAATATCGATCACAAATTTGGATTTTGAAGTAAATTTAGGGAATATTTCTTCTACCATTCCTATTGACATATCAGTGAAACCCGGAATTATTGAAAACATTCATATATGTGCTTCATGTACGTCAAATGAAATTTCTACATATAAAGCCCTATTTCAAGAATTTTGCGACATATTTTCCTAGTCTTATGAAGAAATGCCAGGAATCGATCCCAACATTGTCATTCATGAAATAAAGACTTACCCAGATGCTAAACCTGTCAGACATCGATTACGTCCGATACATCCATAAAAAGTTGTTGCCATTAAAGCCGAAGTTCAGAAATTACAGAAAGTAGGTTTTATTTATTCGATTATTTTAACGGATTGGGTATCTAACATCGTCCCTGTTATGAAAAAACAAGGAACAATACGAGTATGTGTTGACTATAGGGATATTAACAAAGCTTGTCCTAAAGACAATTATCCAACTCTTTATATCGACCAAATTATTGAAAATTGTGCTGGAAATGAAATGTATTCATTTATGGATGGATTTTCCGGATACAATCATATCAACATACTCCCTGCTGATCAACCAAAAACAGCATTCATTTTCCCTTGGGGAACATTTGCTTACTGTAAAAGACCTTTCGGATTAAAGAATGTTGGGGCAACTTTTCAAAGGGAAATGTCTTATGCTTTTCATGACATTAAACACATTGTGCAGCCTTATCTCAATAATTTACCTGCTCATTCATTATACAAGGAAGATCATCCTACTCACTTACGAGCGATTTTTATGCAATGTAGGTATTATAAGATTCATTTGAATCCACACAAGTGTGTTTTCTGTGTACAATCTGGTAGGTTACTGGGATTTGTCGTTTCGAAAGAAGGCATTCGTGTCGACCCTTTGAAGGTTGAGGCCATTATCAATTTACCTCCTCCTTCCACACTCCGCCAACTCCAAAGTTTGCAGGGGAAAGCAAACTTTCTGCGTAGATTTATCTAGAACTATGCTGAGTTAACCAACCAGGATTTTGAAACAGAATATTCCTTTCATATGGGATGAGATCGCTGATCGATCTTTTGATGCTTTAAAACACGTGTTGACCCATGCACCGTTACTGCATCCACCAAATTACAGTCATGATTATTTTTTATACTTGACAACCTCTGATTCCACTATTGGAATGGTATTAGTTCAGGAAGATGAATTCCACAACGAACATGTGATTTACTATCTCAGTTGGAATCTCAATCCCACAGAGATTAAATACTCGCATGTGGAGAAATTGGCCATGGCAGCAGTTCAAGTTGTCCAACGTTTTCGTCATTACATTTTGTTACGAAAAACAACTGTGATTTCTAATTGTAACCCAATGATTTACATTTTGACTAAACAATTGCACGGGGGAAAATACTCTAAATGGATAGTTATCCTTCAGGAGTTTGATTTAGAATTTGAAAAATCCAAATCAAAGATATCACTGGTGTTCGCCGAACTTATGTGTGACTTCCCGAATACTAAGACAGAAATTGTAGTAGAGCATCTGATCACTGATAAATCTCCGTTTCTTATCAGTACGTTAGATCCTTGGTATGGGGATATCATCATTTATCTCCAAACACAAAATTTTCGGCCTAAACCTTCACGTTCACATCAACGAAAGATCTATTACCAGTCCCAACAATACAATATTGTTGGAGACACACTTTATCGTCGTGGTATGGATTTTGTATTTCGACATTGTTTGACTCATGAAGACGTTGAACGAGTTTTGAATGACTGCCATTTTGGAGCATGTGGCGGTCATATGTCTAGGTATGCCACAACCCAAAATATATTACGCACTGGTTATTTTTGGCCTTCGTTATTCAAATATTGTATTCTTGCAGTCCGAAAATGTCACAACTATCAAATTTTTTATTGGAAAATGAGTGCACCACCAGCTCCTCTTCACCCCATGATTGTTGTTGGTCCTTTTGCAAAACGGGGCATTGATTTC
The DNA here is from genome assembly GCA_034641835.2 of Pinus albicaulis. Taxonomy (NCBI): domain Eukaryota; kingdom Viridiplantae; phylum Streptophyta; class Pinopsida; order Pinales; family Pinaceae; genus Pinus; species Pinus albicaulis. The sequence continues at coordinate 1,173,989,266 of CM076581.1, forward strand.
ATTACATGTAACCCTCACTCGGCCGAGGGGCATGGGTATATTATTCTCGCAGTAGATTATTTTACCAAATGGGCCAAGGTGATGCCTACATTTGCGGCAAATGGCAAAACTTCAGCTACATTTGTATTCAATCATGTGATTGCTCGGTTCGGTGTACCCCAAGCTATCATTAGTGATGATGGGAGTCGTTTTCGAAACATCATGATGACTGAAATTTCTTACCAACTTGGCCTGCGCCATGATATCTCTACTCCATATTATCCGCAGGCTAATGTTCAAGTTGAAGCCGTCAATAAAGTTTTAACCACTATGATTAAACGAATAATCAGAATTCATAAATCGAATTGGCATACTATGCTTTTCTCAGCACTTTGGGCATACCGAACCTCAGCAAAAACTGCAACAGCGTTCATTCCTTTTCAACTGGTCTACGGTTTAGAAGTTGTGTTACCGATTGAATGCAAAATACCATCACTCCAATTAGCCATAGAGTTACTACCAGCCACTTCTAAAGAGGAAAAACATTTTTTTTACTTGGCACAATTAGATGAGACTCGACGCACCATTGCATTAGCAGTCGAAGCTCATAAAAAACGCGTTAAATCTCAGTACGATCGAAGTGTTACACCTTGTGTTTTTTCAGAAGGTGATCTAGTATTGGTATATGACCAAGCTAACGATAAACTAGGAGCTGGAAAATTTGAACCCATGTGGCATGGTCCTTATATTGTCAAGCGAGTGCTTGCAAAAGGGGTTTACGAATTGATTGATTATGATGGGGTCTCTTTAGATAAACCCAGAAATGGACTTTATTTGAAGATATATTATGCTTGATTTTTGTGTGAAAATCCTACCTATACATTAGTTATTTTCCTAAGATTAGTTTCTTTAGATTAGATGAGTGTGTCTAGTTTAAGTTTGCATTGACTACTATTCCTGCTTATCTTGATTACTCTTTATATTGCAGATGTCGACATCCCTTCAAGCGTACATTGGTTTTGCTGATGGTGCCTGTCGTAGTACATGGAATATCTCTTCCGTGGCCTGGGTTATTTATTCACCCACCAATGAGTTAGTTTCTATGCATGGGGTAAGCCTTGGTGAAACAACGAATAATGTTGCAGAATATAGCGCAGTGATTGAGTTATTATCTAATGCCATTTCATTTGGCATTCAGCGTTTGATCGTTAGGTTGGATTCAGAACTCATTGTATTAAATTTAAACTATTAGGTCCCTATATTACTAGTATAGTCCCTTATTGTTGTTAGTGTAACCCCCTTATTGTTATTATTGTACCCCTGTAACCCTCATATTGTTATTATTGTGCCCTTAAATTATTATTGTTAGGTCAGCTAGGATTACATTGTGGCCCCACTAGGATTACATTGTGGCCCCATGGACTCCTATATATAGAAAGGAGGTTTTGTAATTTGTATCATCCAAGAATTGTTCATTCATGTAATGTATTGGAGGTTGACCCCTCGAAGTGGCTTATTTCTAAGGCGTCTATATCTCTTTTCTTCTATTTTTGGAGCTGGCTTCACAACATTTGGTATCAGAGCTTTGGATTCTAGGGTTTCGTTGCTCCAAACAGGTCATCGTGGCATTTTTGCTATAACTTTTTTTCTACGAAGTTTCAAAAGCTAAAATTTTTAGGATGCGAAGCTGAAATCCTAAAGAACATCTTCGCAAAATTTCAGAGCTTGGTTCGCAATATTTTCGGAGATATGATCTGTGGAAGTTAGGTCTTTTTCAGGATCCTCAATTTAATATAAACAGGTCATCGTGGCATTTGCGCTATAACTTTTTTTCTACGAAGGTTTAGAACGTGAAATTGTTAGAGCACGAATCTGAATTCCTAAGGAAACTCGTCGCAAAATTTTAGAAATTGGTTCACAATATTGTCGGAGATATGATCTGTGGAAGGTAGTGCTTTTTCAGGCTCCTGAATTTCATCTCAAAGAGGTGATCGTGGGAAAATCTTCATAACTCTCTCTCTGAGCATCGCAATCACAAAGATAATCCAATTTCAATATCGAGCTTCTCAAAAGCTAGAAAAAGGTGTGTATTTTTTTTTCCGAATTGCATAAGTCTTGTTTGAAGAATCAATTTTAATTGATTCCAAGGGCATATTGTAGAATAGATATCAGTATTGGGTTCTAAAAAATGCCCCGTAAAAATAATTCAATACCCATTAAGCCTTCAGAGTACTCTACTATGACTCTTGAAGATGAAGAATTGCAACGTGATCTATCAAAATTACAAGAGCAAGTGCACCAAATTTCGCTCTCGCAAAGAGCAACAAAAAATGAAATGGAAGTTTTGAAGAAAGGTGTGGAAGCGAAGATGGATGGTTTGAAGAATAATATGGATGGTTTGAAGAAAGGCATGGAATATAAGATAGATGGCATGGAAGCTGGCATGGAATCTAAGATGGATGACATGGAAGCTAAGATCGATGAAAAAATGGAAAACATGAAGAATGATCTAAAAGAAGACATAGAAGGTTTGACAAAGTTGATACAAGAAATGTTTCCTAATGGTGAAAAGATAGTAGAGGAAAATCATGATGAGAACAAAATAAATGTTAATCGTGATTTCATAAACTCTAATGTTGGTGGGAAGAACCACCATATTCCAAAAATGGATATGAGGAAGTTTGATGGAAAGGATTCTGTAACATGGATACTACAGATGGAGCAATATTTTGATCTCCATAATGTGCAAAACACACAAAAGGTACGCATTGCAACTTTACATTTAGAACAAAATACATTTGTATGGTATCGATGGCTTTGCTCACGTAAAAAAATTGTCACTTGGTCAATTTTTACGGAGGAAATGATAGCACATTATGAGGATACAAAGAGCAACACCTTCTTTAGCCAATTGATAAATCTCAAGCAAAAGGGTTTAGTGGGGCAACACATTGAGGACTTCCAAAAATTGAATATAAGGGTAACTGATATTCCAGAGGAACACAGGATTGATCTCTTCATAGGCACTTTAAAGGATAACATCCAACATGAAGTTCGCGTTCTGGAACCTAATTCATTGGAGAAGGCATTCAGGTTGGCAAGAAAATTTGAATGTAAAATTATGGCGGCAAGGAAGCCTACCACTCAATTCTATAAAGAAGGAAGTGTTGCTACGCCTAGATTTCCACAACCTACAAGGTTGACACCACAACAATTGGAAGAAAAAAGAGCAAAAGGGCTTTGCTACGGTTGTGATAGAAAATACACTAAAGGTCATAAGTGTGCTGAGAAGAAATTATTTTACATAGATTGTGAAGAGGAAGAAGAAAATGAACAAGAAGAGGATATACACCAGGAACTAGCCCTAGAAGAGGAAGAAATGAATCCGACCATATCGTGTAATGCACTGGCAGGAATTACCACTCCTGAAACTCTCAAGATAGAAGGACAAATCAAGAAGAAAAAGGTAATAGTGTTGATTGATTCAGGTAGCACCCATAATTTTATTCATTGTAAGGTAGCCAAGGAATTAAATTGTTTCCTATACCTAGCACTAGAATGTCAAGTGATGGTTGCAAATGGAGGAACTATAAATTGCTCTAGAAAATGCCATAATATCAAGCTAACCATGGGGGAATATGTATTGAATAGTCCAATGCTTTCTATTCCTATGGGAGGTGTTGATGTTGTACTAGGAGTACAATGGTTACAATCTTTGGGGACGGTAGCTTTTAATTTTCAAGAACTTTTCTTGAATTTTTTTTCAGAAGGAAAGGAAGCCGAATTACGGGGTATTGAATGGAAGCTGGGAAAGATAATAAGCTCTAATGTCATGACAAATCTTCTAAAGAAAGAAAAACGAGGCGTAATTGCACAATTATGCTCACTAGAAGTTCCAACATCAAAATCATCTATTTCTGCAGATCTCCAACAAGTCTTGGACAATCATTCCAAAGTGTTTGAAACTCCCAAAGGACTCCCACCTATTCGTGATCATGATCATGCTATTCATTTGATTCCAGGAAGTGTTCCTCCAAACATCAGGCCTTATAGATATCTTTATGTCCAAAAGAGCGAAATTGAACGTATGATTGTAGAAATGTTAGAGGCGGGTATAATTCAACCTAGTCAAAGTTCTTTCTCTGCTCCTGTAGTATTGGTACACAAGAAGGATGGATCATGGTGCATGTTTCCGGATTATAGGGAGCTCAATAAGCTCACCATTAAAGATAAATTTCCCATTCTCGTGATTGATGAATTATTGGATGAATTACATGGAGCAATTTATTTTACCAAGTTGGATCTTCGTTCAGGATATCATCAAATTAGAATGAAGACTGAAGATATTCCAAAAACAGCATTTCGAACTCATGAGGGTCATTATGAATTTTTGGTCATGCCTTTTAGCCTTACCAATGCACCTTCTACATTTCAAGGGTTGATGAATTCCATTTTCAAACCCTTCCTTAGAAAATTTGTGCTAGTATTTTTGGATGATATACTAATCTACAGCAGGTCTTGGAAGGATCATGTTGAACATGTTGACAGGGTGCTCAAACTATTGCAGGAGAAACAATTATATGCAAAAACATCAAAATGTTTCTTTGGAGTACAAGAGGTGGAATATCTGGGTCATATTGTATCTCACGAGGGTGTTAAGGTAGACCCTAACAAAATTAAATCCATTAAGGAATGGAAAGTCCCCACAACCATAAATTAGTTGCGAGGATTTCTCAGGTTAACAGGGTATTATCGCAAGTTTGTTAAGAATTATGGGAGAATAGCAGCACCTCTAACAACATTATTGAAGAAAGATGCATTTTCATGGACTCCTGAAGCAACTAAGGCCTTTGAACATCTTAAAGAGGCAATGTTCTTAGCACCGGTCTTAGCTATGCCAGACTTCACAAAAACCTTTATTGTGGAATGTGATGCCTCGAGAAATGGAATTGGTGTTGTTTTAATGCAGGAAGGAAGACCCAATTCTTTTGAAAGCCGTCCAATCAAAAGAAAGTATTTACAGAAACCTATTTATGAGAAGGAAATGTTAGAAACACTACATGCACTAAAGAAATGGCGAACTTACCTAATGGGAAGACACTTCAAGGTAAAAATTGATCATGATAGTCTTAAACACTTTTTGGAACAAAGACTATCTTTAGAGGAGTAGCAAAAATGGGTCACAAAGATGTTGGGTTATGACTTTGAAATAATCTACAAAAAAGGGAAGCTTAATGTTGTTGCAGATGCACTCTCAAGAAATAATGAAGAGGTGGAAGCATTGCTTTGTGCCATTTCTATTATCCAACCAGATTAGATAACCGAAGCAAGAGATGAATGGAAGAAGGACGAAGAAGTGTGGACACTCATTCAAAAGTTGCAGCAAGATCCTAGTACATCTGATACATTTAGTTGGAAAATGATTCCTTATGGTACAAAGATCGCTTATATCTTTGTAAGAATTCCCAACTAAAACAAAAGATTCTTTTGGAATTGCACACTTCTCCTTTAGGATGACACTCAGGATTTTTAAAAACTTACCACAGGGTGAAGAAAGAATTTTTTTGGGATGGCCTTAAATCTGATATTCAAAAGTTTGTGGCGGAATGTTTGGTTTGCCGGCAGAATAAAGTGGAAACAATTAAGACCCCGGGACTTCTACAACCTTTATCCATTCCAAGTCAACGTTGGGAGGAGATTTCAATGGATTTTATCACGGGTTTACCTAAGTCCGAAGGAAAGAGTGTCATCATGGTGGTAGTTGATAGACTTACCAAGTATGCACACTTTTGTGCATTATCTCATCCATTTAAAGCAAGTACAGTTGCTACTACATTTATGGACAGAATTCAAAAGCTACATGGAAGCCCAAGGGTTATTGTGAGCGACAGAGATCCCATTTTTACTGGAAATTTTTGGACAGAGTTATTTTCTTGTTTGGGTACTCAGTTAGCTCATAGCTCATCTTATCATCCTCAATCTGATGGTCAAACTGAGATCATAAATAAATGTTTGGAAGGATATCTTCGTTGTTTTGTATCTGATAAACAAACACAATGGGTCAAGTGGTTACCTCTTGCTGAATGGTGGTATAACACTTCCTTCCATACTGCAGCAAAAATGACCCCATTTATGGCACTTTACGGATATCATCCACCATCCATCACATCATCTTTAAGGGAAAATTTGAAGGTTCAAGCAGTGGAAGATCACATCGAGCATCAACAAGAAGTTCTCCAACTCTTAAAGGATAACCTGAATTTGGCACAAAATCGATTGAAACAACAGGCAGATCAACATCGCAGCGAGAGAAGTTTTGATGTAGGAGATTGGGTATTTTTACGGCTACAACCATACAAACAAATGTCCCTCAAACAAGCTAAGAAGGATAATAAATTATCGCCAAAGTACTATGGTCCTTACAAGGTGTTGCAAAATATTGGTACTATGGCATACAAATTGGAGCTTCCTGCTTCTTCACGAGTGCATCCAGTTTTCCATGTTTCATGCTTAAAGAAGGTTATAGGTGAAAATCTTCCACTTCAAACAATATTTCCAAAACTTGATGAGGAAGGAAAAATCATATTGGAACCTAAAGCGGTCACGGAAACAAGAACTCAACAGCTACGGAATCGATCAATTTCAGAGTATCTCATCAAGTGGAAGAACTTACCCATTGAATATTCTACATGGGAGGACGAGAATTTTATACAAAAGCACCCAGAACTACTCAAGCGTTGAGGACAACACTTTTTTGAAGGAGAGGGGCATTTTAGGTCCCTATATTACTAGTATAGTCCCTTATTGTTGTTAGTGTAACCCCCTTATTGTTATTATTGTACCCCTGTAACCCCCATATTGTTATTATTTTGCCCTTAAATTATTATTGTTAGGTCGGCTAGGATTACATTGTGGCCCCACTAGGATTACATTGTGGCCCCATGGACTCCAATATATAGAAAGGAGGTTTTGTAATTTGTATCATCCAAGAATTGTTCATTCATGTAATGTATTGGAGGTTGCCCCCTCGAAGTGGCTTATTTCTAAGGCGTTGATATATATTTTCTTCTATTTTTGGAGCTGGCTTCACAACATAAACAGAGTATACGCAATTAAAAATCCAGTGTTATTGAGATTATTTTTGAAGGTTCGTCTCTTGGAAAGACAATTTGATTACATTGAATATCAACACATTCCAAGAATATTAAATACATTGAATGATGCATTAGCTAATAATGTTATGAATAGACATTTGCGACATTAAAAAGTAAATGAAAACAACATTCGATATGTGTTGAACAAGATAGCCAACAAAAGTAGTCATATCATAGAAAGAGTTGTGTTTCAAAAAATATTACATTGTCTAGGACCATAGGTTTAAACCACCTTATGATCCGAAAGGTAGTTATACAAAAAACAAAAATACAGTGATATGCGATGATCATCCACTATCCATGATGATGATCATGATAATACACTATAGCCTGTGCCACTCTACGTAGGTATCTTCGAAACTGGCCAGGAACACCAGCGACATGCCTTTGGAGACGAAGAGGAATATCGTCCATCTTGGTCTCTGGAATGTCTCTAGTCAACCTCTCCAGATTCTGATCTAAATCAGTGAGAATCTATGTTTCCTGGTTCTTTGGCAGTGCAATAGGATCTGTTTGCTTCCTCTCGAAGCAGCAAAGATTGGCTGGTCTTCGTGGACCAACATTTGCATTCAAATTTTTGTTATCAGTATTGGACGATTGAAAAAAAAAATAAAAATTAGAATTAAAAAACACATCAAAATAATTCAATTACTTGACTCATCCCATTGTGTCCCTGGAGGTAAAGGCATCTCATGATCTCCTCGAAAGTCTATACCTGTATATGGGAAATCCTCGATAGCAAAGATTTGGTTCTCTAACCAACGGAAGTATGATGAAGTAAATTGGATGACTGTACAAGCGTCGCCACCATGGCGAGCCATTAGTGCCACCCATCGTACCATGCGAGGCTCTCTAAGTTCACCAGGATCAACAGGGACCAGCTGAGAGGCAAGAGACGGAATCCTCTCCAAAGCAAAAGATACTAAAATCGCTCCATATCCAAAGTTTTTCAACTTCGAGTTCTTCGCTCTGGTTAGTTGACCTTTCATGTTAGTCAACACCCCCTCACACCAATTGAAGATAGTGCCTTTGAAGCACTCAACAACTGTCTGCATCTGTGACTTGGTGGCCATGTGTAGAGTTGCACTCCCACATAATCTGGTAACAGTAAATGCAATGACTTTCAAATCAAGACGTATGATAGTTTTTATATCTATCTAGTTGTCCTTGGGATCAGCTTCCTCGTTACAAAAATCTTGTTTGTAGCTAGCGATACGCTGGCCACTTTGCCTAGCCCCGAATAAAGAAATTGGTTCACCTATTTTTGGTAAACCGGTGAGGAAGTAGACATCTTCAAGCTCAATTTCTAGCTTGTGATCTCCAATGATAACGCATTTTTCCTGAACATCCCATTTATTTACTAGCCAGGTCATTAGCTCTACCTGTGCTCTCATACCCTGAATGGCCCTGAATTTATATAAATCGCAATCTCTCAAAGTGCGCATTATGGCCGGATTATTCATGGCCATATCATCTATCTCTTCATGTTCACGTTCTCGCCACTCCAACATTGTACAATGACCTGCAAGTGGACGCATTTGATGGTTAGAAGCTATTAGAGTTAAAAAAATTATCAATTTTTTAGAGAATTCTTCAATTTCTTTTTCTGACGGCGCCCCCGCAATTTTTATATTAAGAGAGTGCGGACCCCCGCACGCATCCTTCATAAAAAATGCAGTGGCCCGATAATTTTATTTTAAGAAAATTATCGGGGTCCATCGGTAACCAATAGCTGGCCTGTGGACCCCCGTAAGCGAAATTTTGAACCATATTTCCCTCCAAAAATGAATTTAAAAACTTAAAAAGAGAATGTAAACGGATGAAAATTAAGAAAAAAGTGTTGTGGATTACCTAGATTCGACGGAATTCGATTTGACTGCCCAATTCTCCTGTTATCACCTCCGGAATGTTTTTTGCCCAGAGCTCTCAATTTTCAATTCTGAACACAAAAGGTAAAAATGACTTATTTGAGTTGCTTTTTATAAGTTTTTTGAATAAATAAAATAATATTTTATTTATTTTCCACTTTAAAAAGCTATTTTTCGAAAAATTTTACTTATTGGAGACAGATATGTTTAATTTTTGAGTTTCTGTGCACAAAACAGGATTGTCAAGTGAAAAAGGTTATTTTGATAATGAGTATACTTTTATCACTTTTTTCATGCTCTTGAAAATTACGAAAAAACAAAAACCTAGAGTTCTCTTTTAATCCCTTTTCAGACTCTCTAAATATGAAAAGATTCCTGAGTACTTGACTCTTCGAACTCGTTAAAGGAAATGAACAGTCATCCCTTTAGTATAAGTTTACCCCTTTGGACTAAAATGGACTATTTACGAAAAAGGTATACGTTGGCTAATCATGGTCAATAGAATTCTATCCTGCATTATTTTATCCTTTTTTGGGTTTTAGAGACTAAATTTATGAAAAAATACACCTACGGAGTTTTCTTAAATTTTTCTTCAGACTTTCTAAAATTGAAAAACATCGATTTTCACCTATACTGGACTCGTTAAAACTTAACAGTAAAGGACCTGTAAATTATAAACAGGAACGAACCACTCCTTAGGGTTCGAACAAGCAAATGTTATCCCCTTAAAGCTTGTAAAAAATAAAGAGGTACTTGCTAGAAATGGTGGAGGAAAAGAAAGAAAATGAATCCAGTTGTCATACTCATTTCAGAAAGTTGTATAACACTCTTGAACACGACACTTTTGCCACATTCATATTTGGGTTGGGAAAATATTTTGACCAAACAGTTAATCAAACCACATTGAAAGTCTTCAACCGGTTTCTGGGTATCAGCTTTAGGTCAATCATCACCATCTGCAGTGTTGTTATGTGTTCAAGAGATCAGTTCAATAAACTACTCATTGCAAACATTTGTCTCCATTCGCGTTGACCATCCCTGAGTCAGAGCTTGCCTAAAATTTCTTCAAAAACTTGATCTAATGGTTTCGTGTCGTAGGCTTTCTTACGACAGATCACTTTCGATCGATGACAGCTCATCATCTAGAAATTTGATCTAGAATCCTAACAGTACTTTGGAATCTGCATGCCCTAATGGCAAGTTTCTCGCCTTCAACGATAGGTTGCATCATTGACCTTCAATCGAACGATTCTGTGAAATGTTCGACTTCATATCACAAATTCACATTTCATAGATTGTACTGAGTACTTTGAGAACCATTGTCATTATTGGTGGTTTCTCTCACACTTTTTAACAGTTCACATTATTGACTGGTAATCAAGTGGTTTCTACCATGTTCGAATTCGACACAATCAATCGCATGGATAGAATCATACTAGTTCGAGAAGCAGGAATCAAGATCCTAGATCTAGTTTCCACCATCCAGACTGCGAAGAATTTTATTATTCATTATACAGTAGACTACTTATAACACATGGTTGCGTCCATGTTGTGTCTACTACTTCATGTAATTTTAAAATCATTTATGTATCAGAACATGTAGTTAGTTTTGATCTGAGTATTTGAATGCCTACCTCAGCAATGATATATATATGCTTGCATTGAATGTTTTTTCAGGGTTTCAACTGGTGTGCCTGCAACCCGATCCTCAGAATGATAAAGTACTTCACTCTTCAAAACTCTTTAGAACTCTTCAGACTTCGCACTTTAGGGGAAAATCTGTTACACTAAAATTTGTCACCATGACATTTAACTGTTTATATGGGTTCATCATTACCTATTTATTGCTCCCTTAGAGGTCTAAAAACACAAAGTTCCTAAATCAAGTCTTGGAATTGGGAAAAAGCTTATTAAAACCCTAAAAACCTAAATCCACACTTTTCCTAATCATTTCCTGCGGTACCGCAGTTTATTGCTATAAAATCGGTGGTACATCCCGCATGTTCTTCTCATTAAAACTGCAGACCCCCATAAAAGGTAAAATAAGAAGAAAAGTAAGTTCTAAAAGCCCAGCTGGTCGAACATTCTCCCAGCTGGGGCTTTCTAGAAGCGCTACCTGGCCGAGCTTCGTCCCTTCCATTCATGAACCTTTATCCCTTCATAAATGGAGCTATCCCTTGGTTTTTGGAGCTACAATCCAATGATGAGAGGGATTTATCCCTTCTTTATTGGAACTGAAACTACCTTCCTTCAGCTATAAATTGAGACCATGTTTCAGTCTCAAGGGTACTTGGTAGTTAGTACTTAGAACTTGGTAGTTTTGAGGTGAATCGCTGAAGAAATTATACTCTCCACATTTGGCATCATTGGCATGAGAGAGATTACATACTCATAGCCATAGCCTTATGTTGATTCAGAGAGTTGGAGTCTTGTCAAACTGAGAAAAACGATTGTTCGGGACCCCAGAAGAACCTGTACAAACATCAAGGCGTCAAGGTTGTAAGGTTTATTCTTTTATTCAAAGTTAATACAAATGGATTCTATTTTCTCATTAAGTTGTTCAACTATCTTTTGAATAATTTAATTTTTGGATTCCTTGATCACTAAGATAGATTATTGCTTTTGAATTATCATATCTTGCAGATGCTTTTGATCTTTTTTGTTTTTCTTTGATTGCAGATTTATACGCTGAATCAATATCTTCTGGAGTGACTGGATTGAAGACCAAGTAAAGCATTGAACTTCAGGTAGGAGTATCTCTCCATAGTTAATTAATAATTCTTAAGCATAATGGTCTAGAAAAAATGGTTTACATTTGTTTGGTTGTTTCTAGATATCCTTAGGATACTAGGGAGATCGCTCTTGTCCGCAAGAGGGATTTATCCGTCAAACAATCCCTCGTTGAGATAGAGTGTTGATGTATTTGAAAGATCAGACACACCATATTCTGAAAAGATAGAAGGACTTGGTTGGGTCATGGTGATTTGACCAAGGGAGATGGATACATTCACCTAAGAAGCCAAAAGGACTTGGTTGGGTCATTTAACCAGGGGTGAAATTCCCAAGGAAATTGAAGAATAGACATTTATCCTCCTAAGAATATAGGAGGACTTGGTTGGGTACATGCTTATTTGACTAGAGGAGATAGACGAAATTCACCTGAGAAGCCATAAAATACTTTGGCAAGGCCATGTTGATTTGGCCAAGGATGAATGGTCCAACGGAAAATCCTCTCTTGAGAAACTAGACGGACTTGGATAGATTATGTTGATTTGACCAGAGGAGATTAATATATTTACCTAAGAAGCCATAAAGGTCTTTGGCTAGACCACGTTGATTTGGCTAGGGGTGAATGGTCCAGGGGCATATCCTCTCCTGAGAAGCCATGAAGAAAACTTTTGTTGGGTCACGATGATTTGACAAAAGGAGTTGATACATTTACCTGAGGACCCATAAAGGGCTTTGGTTGGGCCATGTTGATTTGGCCAAGGATAAATGGCCCAGGGTACTCACATTTCCTACTCTAGGATGGAGTGATTTATAGACATGCATCAACATAGCAAGCTCATGAAATTTAAGTGAAAATTCGTAATCCCCGGAATCCTACTGCAACACTAATGAGAAATCTCCTATCTGTTAATTCCTTTTAACAAATTATTTATGGCTTTCTACTGTAAACAACGAAATCTCATACACTACAACCTTCAAAAATTAAATGCAGAAAAATACAAGTGGAGAAACAAAATTTGAACAAGAGTAAATCATAAACACATCTGATACAATTGTTTTTTGACCAATGTCCCCGGAAAAACCCAATGTGGGAAAACCGATGCAGCAGCTGAGAGTTTATATATTATGCAGTAATTTTTCTGAATACAAATTGGATGTCTTGTTGGCTATCCTCACAAAGAATCTAATAGACAAAGAGCTTATGAGATTACCTCACACATTGACACTAGAATCCCAACTGGCTAAAACCCCAGATTGGAAAGCCCTCCATAGCCTCTACGCAGTCTTTGTGCAGTATCTGCAACACTCTGCATTGGGACTGCATGGATTCTGTGTGTTGGCTCTTCTGTTGGCTGGATCTGAGCCTCTGGAACCTTTCGGTCTCACACCCTGGCTCTCCAGTACTGGATCTGACTGATCCTCAACTGAATCACGGACTTCCTCTGGGCTACTACGCTACCTCTGCTAGCTCTACATAGGCTCTGCATAGCTGCTACGTTGCCTTTGTTGGTGCTGCTCTCTGTCTTCTCTGTTGTGTATTCTCTGGCTCGAAAATATACTTTCCAACCAGAATTACTGCCCCTCTCTACAAAGAATCTCTTGATCGATCTTTCCTCTGAGCACTGCTCACTTCATAAATTCAATCTCTTGATCATCTCCATGTGTTTCCAAATGGCCCTTCAAGTCCTTATAATCTTTTCGTTGAGACTTCAACAATCGATATTAAATCATTAACCAATGACTAAGATTAACTTTTGACTTGATCTTCATCTTCTCTAGAAGATTCACACTCTGTTTTATTAATACCCTTTAATTATTTTATTTTCCCAATTTTAGACTTAAGGTCCCTTTAAAAATAATTAATTACTTTAATAAAACAATAAAACACACTCTGAGTGGAATTTTCACAAACGATTTATGGGTTCTTTGAAATACATGTGCCTAAGCTCCCTGCAAATTTTGAGACTTAGAACACATCCGATGCTACCCAAATCAACACTCCCTCTTAGCGAGGAATGTGCTCTAGCAATACACCCTGCTGAGTAATGCTCTGATTCTGCAACATCTTCCTCTGTGTTGTTGATGTCAAACATTGTTGCCCACCAACACTGCATTGTTCCATCTGTGTTGTTGTTGACCCTACATGTTGTTGCCAAATACTACTGCACTAGAACTATGTTTCTTATTGCCACAGGAAAAAAATCCAAGTATTGAACTATTGCCATAGAAAAAAAATCCAAGTATTGAACTAAGTGTTCAATATGATGCATCTCGTACTGAAGATCTAACTGTTGCTAGTCTCTGCGTTGTCCCTCTGAAGCTGCTACATTGTTGTTGACTCTGTCTTGTGCATCCTTGCACTGCTGCCAACTCTACTCTGTGTTGCTTAGACTTTGGCACTCACGAACAACTGAAATGTCACTTTTTCATTCCTCTGCACCAACTGGCACTCGTCCATCCTGCAACATCTTATTTGGGCTCTAGTAGCAAGGTAATGATCCGAGAGGTGGACTCCTCAAGGATCATGCCCAGCTACAACTATGTTGAGCTACAACTCTAGATCACCCCAACGCTCCCCTGTCAATATGTGAGCGATCATGCGAACTCCTCCTCATCGATCCTTGCAGATGTAGCCTGCGAATCATGCTTCTCGTCTTTGTCTCTCTTCTTGAGAAGACACTATGTAGTGTAATGTCCCATCTCGCCACACCAGAAACACTTGATTTTTGAGATGTCGTTCTTACGTCTTCGCTGCTCCTTTGATGCAAGGGCTTCATTCTCCTCCTCCTCCTCCTGCTTCTTCCCACTACTGTTGTTTCCGTCAAGTTGGCACTTGAGTAAGTCCCTCCTCATCTCGTTCGGCTAAAGAGCTACCCACATTTCTTCCCACTCCGGAAAATTCTCTCTTCCCAGGATGCTCTGGACAAATACTTAATAGCCTTCAGACACTGAGTTGAGGGCCAATCTAACCATCTCTGTGGCCTGAGTCGCTGCTCGTACAACCGTCAGCTGATCTCGATTCTCTTGAATTTTAAACAAGAATGGATCAATGCACTCACCATTCTACATCCTTGTAGTCCGCAATTTCTCCTCCAAGAACATCTTTCGCTGCTCAGAAGATCCCTGATATAGCTTCACCAAGGTCTACTACATTTCTCTAGCAGTACCTTTGCTAGCGATGTAACACACGATATGATCCCTCACTCCGTCAAGGATCAAGCGCTTTGTCTTTTCCATATATTTCTTGTATTCTTTTAGTGGATCTGCGTCCACTTGTACAACTACCACGCAATTGATGAAGGCTTTGAGATCATGTTCATCCAGAAGGCATCTGATCCTTGCCAGCCAAATCACATAGTTGGAGGCTCCCTCTAATCGATCTTGATCTCTTAGCCAACTTGTTTCCATCTCTGTCGACTGAAGAATAAATATAATCAACTCCCTCTCTCTCCTCTACACAGCTGCTGAGCTGGCCTACACACTTCCTGCTAGAGATAGTAAATCTGCTACACAATATTGTTGCTCAGCTATCAAGAATTCTGCGGCTAGGAATTATCTGAGGAAGAAAATTCCCCACACACTCTCGATATGTTGCCTCTAACCCTTTGCGTAGCTGGCTCTACGCACTCCCTGCTGGAGCAAGCCAAATAATTCACAAACTCTGTTGCTTCCGAATGGGAAATCATAGTTTCTTGGGCATGAAGCTATCTGAGGTCAGAAATCCCCAAAATGTCTTCAGCTACTCTCTCCTAGCGCTTTCTGCACCAACAAACACTGTTTTGCAGAAAATTGTGTCCCTCAACTGTTGATCTGTGCTGAAACAGCTGCATTTCTCCCTCTACCTCAGACAAACTGCAATCTGGAAAATCCTACCTCTCTGTCGACAAACTTAGAGACAGATTTCCTTGCAACAACTACCTCTCCTGGCTTGGACTACGCAATCACCTGGGAGATCGATCTACTGCTTACGTAGCTCTTTGATCCCTGACTTCTTCTTCAATGCTAGATCTACTGGATCTATTTTTTTTCTCCTCCTGCACTCAGCTTAAACAAGCTCTGATACCATGTGAAAATTTGTAATACCCGAAATCATATCGCAGCACTGATGAGAAATCTCCTATATGTTAATTCCTTTTAAAAAATTATTTATTGTTTTCTACTATAAACAACGAAATCTCATACACTACAACCTTCACAAATTAATTGCAAAAAAATACAAGTGCGGAAACAAAATCTGAACAAGAGTAAATCATAGACACGTCTGACACAGTGGTTTTTGGAACAATGTCCCAAGAAAAATCCAATGCAGGAAAACTGATGCAACAGTTGAGGGTTTATATATTATGCAACAATTTTTCTGAATACAAACTAGATGCCTTGTTGGCTATCCTCACAGAAAATATGATTGACAAAGAGCTTGTAAGATTACCAAACACATTAACATTGGAAGCCCAATTGGCCAAAACCTCGACTGACAAGCCCTCCACAGCCTCTGCGTCACTCTATGTGGGGACTGCGTGGTTTATGCGTGTTGGCTCTTATGCTCGTTGGATCTAACCCTCTGGCCCCTGCCGGTCTCACAGCCATAGAGAATCTAACTGATAAAGATCTTGTGAGATTACCTCACACACTGACACTAGAAACCCAACTGGCCAAAACCCCAGACTGGCAAGCCCTCCACAGCCTCTGCGCAGTCTCTACGTGGGGACTGCATGGTTTCTGCATGTTGGCTCTTCTATTGGCTAGATCTGACCCTCTGGCCCCTTCTGGTCTCACACCTCGAATCTTCGGCAGTGTATCTGACTGATCCTCTGCTGAATCACGGAATTCCTCTGGGCCACTTTTTTTCCTCTACTGGCTCTGCACAAGTTCTGTGTAGCTGCTACGTTGCCTCTACTGGTACTGCTCTCTATCTTCTCTATTGTGTATTCTTTAGCTAAGGAATAAACTTTCCAACAAGAATTACTGCCCCTCTCTACAAAGAATCTCTTGATCGATCTTTCCTCTTAGCACTGCTCACTTCAGAAATTCGATCTCTTGATCCTCTCTGTGTATTTCCAAATGGCCCTTCAAGTCCTTCTTATAATCTTCTCGTTGAGACTTCAAAGGCCGAGATTAAATCGTTAATCAATAACGAAGGTTAAATTTTGACTTGATTTTCGTCTTCTCTAGAAGATTCACACTATGTTTTATTAATACCCTTTGATTATTTTATTTTCCTAAGTTTATACTTAAGGTCCCTTTAAAAATCATTAATTATTTTAATAAAACACACACTGAGTGGAATTTTCACAAACGATTTCTGCGTTCTTTGAAATACATGTGCCTAAGCCTCCCTGAAAATTTTGAGACTTAGAGAACATTTGATGCTCAACACTTTACATGTGGAGGAGAAATTTCAATTAAGGGGAAATTCGTTCCAGTTAAGAAGAATACATCCCTTGCTAAGATGAAGTGTTGATTTTTTGTACCATCGGGAGGTAATCCCGCATGCCAAAGAAGTTTCCAAGTCGACCTAGGAAAATTAAAATAATTTTACTTTGTTTGGGCATCAAGTCAGCCCCGCAAGGTGAAGGAAGGTGTCCCTTGGGCTAATTCACCCCCATTCAACACGTATATACACATAATTTGATACTTCATTTTTTTATCATAAATCATCAACATCTTTTATCTTTTAGAGCAGCCCACACATGTGACAGAAGAGGCAACCAAGTGATGTGTTTCAACATTGACCAAAATTTACCGTTAACCAGAATTGATTGGAGAAGTAGACCACAATTGACCATAGATTGACCATAGGGGTTGTAGGGCCGAAGTTTGACCACAAGCTGGATGTTTGACTAATATTCACTTATGTGTATTTTAGTTGGTTTGACCAGCGTTGACTTGCTAAAAAGAGACTAGGTTTGACTAGTTTTTTACTTGGATTTTGGCACAAATTTCTAAACAAATTGGATTTGTAAACCTTGCTAAAAAATAATTTCTCCTACAAGAAAAGTTGTTGCGTTTTCTTCGAGGTTTGGGTTCTTCTGAGGTAAAATTGTTTTCTATATTGCGCATGGTTGTCTTTATCTGATCTTTACTGTTTCCCCTGCATTTACTATTGAAATTTTCTAAAGTGTATTTTCTCAATGATATCAGTGGCATATGAATATTGTATGGAAATCATTAGAAAGTAGACATCTAGCAAAAAATTGTATTCTATTGTGTTCTTATAGAAAAAATCAACAACCCTGAACTCGGGTGAGGACCAAATCCCTGATGGAAAACCTTAAGTGACACTATCTTTTCTCAGAGGAATCCCATGCAATATGGGTGGAAAAAATCCAACTCCAATACAAAACAGTTCAACACCTAAATTCTCGTCACCCGACTTCATGGCTTGAAAATAAAACTAGATTAGAACAACGAGAGTGAGCAATTGCAATTTCAAAGGTTCCTTCCAAGGATGCTTAAGCAAGAATAGGAAACACTCAAATTGAGGTGTTACGACTAGAAAGAAAGAAAATGAAACTACACAGGTCGATCAAACCTAATAGGGATGGCAGAGGCAACACTTCCAAGTTGCAAAGGGAGAGTAGTGAGGGCTTGTGAGACTACAGACCAAGACATACTTGAGACGAAGACAGATTTGAGGGTTATGGCATCAGCAGAGGTAGAACTAATGGGCAGAGGGATAGCGCAATAAGCCAATTTTTCATTCACTAATAAACCTGTTGTCATAAACAGGCAAGTTTGTTATGATTCTAGGTAAATTGTGAAATATAGCCCTAGCTACTTATGGAGAGCTCTGGTTCATGAAGACCATAAAAACTAGTGGTTGGGGAAGGGCAGACAACGTGATTCTGGTACCATGTTAAACTCACACAAAAGTAATAGGCATAATTTAGAGAAACTCATGTGAGTCATTTATATTCATAAGATGTACATGTTAGTGCATAGTTTTATGAGTCTTGGATTTCATCTTCCAAAAGGTTACATGAATCACTGTTGGAATTCTTCCCCACCAACCCTCACGAATTAGGTGTCCAACAAAGCACTAGTGGGGGCTTGGCAAATGTTTGAAAAGCTATGGTGGAGGCGACATGGTCCTTTGATTGACATGTGTCCTGGAAGTATACCGCTCGCACATGGTTTCAAACCCCTCCCCCCTTCCATTAACTATCGAGCACTCAGCGGCCCTCAACATGCATTTTCCATTGTTGATCAAAAAGAACTCTGGGATGCCCCCTGAAAGTTGCACAAAATTTAACCATAGACAAAAAGGGTGCAATACAAGCTTGTTTAATAAAATTTATTTTTTCAACTGCATAATTTTTAAATTATAATATATACTGCACTCAAAAACATTTAAGTTACACCAGGGAACATGTCAAACACATGTTGAATTTTGGGCATGGTGACGGCACATGTTAGGCAGATGTTTGGCAACAGAACACATAACAAACACGTCTTCCATTAACTTTCAGGCACTGAAGGGCCTTCAACATGCATTTTCCGTTATTGATCAAAAAGAACTCCAGGATGCACAATGAAAGTTGAACAAAAGTAAACCACACAGAAAGAGTGGAATACATATAAGTTACAACAGGGCACATGTCAAGCACATGTTGAATTTTGGGGCATGGTGAGGGCACATGTCAGGCAGATGTTTGGCAACAGAACACATACCAAAGACATGGCCTCACGAATCTATGTCCAACAAGAATGATTCCAAGACATGTCCCCGACAGGTGTCCTCGCAAATCCGTGTCCAACTAAAAAAATATTCATGACACGTGGTCTATTTGGATGTGTCGTGTAACTTGATCAAGACATTTTATGGAAATTGTCTCAGCTAAAAAATTACACGATGATACCTGCAAAAAAAACTGGCCGACCAAAATGAGCTGACAGATATGGATGGGACGTCAACAACGGCTGGCTAATTCTCTCATAAAAAGACCGTTGAAGTTGAATTAATACTAAAAGCTAGCCAACATCCATAGAGAGTGGCCCAAAGAATTGAAAACTTCCAGAGTGGCCTGCATACCTTTGTTTGCAATGAAGTAAATTACTAGTAATTTTGTCATTGTTTTGCAGCAGCACCTACATCATCAAAATTGGTCACACGAATGATTGTTTTGCACCAGCACTTGCATCACCAAAATGATCACCTCCATATTTTTGTTGTGAGAGCAGAGCATGATATATTTCTTTAGTTTCATTGTGGGAAATAAGAAAAAGAAATTTGCAAGTATGTGACATATGTAAGAGTTAAACCATTCTTGAAATGAAAAAAATTATCCCTGCTAGCTTCTTGACATCGTGATGTGGCATCTAAATTTAGAGCAAAAGTAGGTCCTCTGTATAAACTTAAAATTTATATATATTCATTCAATCCTTATAAAACTGATAATTGAAACTTGCTTTCTGTGGCCACCGTTTATTATCAATAAAATCAATTTCCCTGTTGGCATGCATGCATGCATAAACCTTCATTTATACAAATATGGAGCATTGGCGTCAAAAGGAAAGATATGCCAATTTACATAATCCTATCTTCACTGCTTTGTGACACATGACTATTCTCTCTTTCGGTGGGCCTTTTTGTTACAATTATAGCATTTGCTTGTAGCGGCAAGCCTGATAAATTGCTTTCATTAGGGGCTGTTGATCCTCGGAAAAATCCTTTATTTCTCTATGATGATCAGCCAGCAATGGTACAGAGGCATATTCTTTGTCTAACTTTTCCTTAGCAAGGGTATATATTACTTTTAGTATATTACTTTTAGTTCTTTATTTTCAATTTGTAGGTGCTCTAGTTGAGACTTCACGTTATTGAGGTACTTGACTTGACAGTATCAGCACTGGCAAGTCGACTGTGCTCCATCTCCTCTTCGTCCCCCGAAGTCTTGGTTTGCGTTGGCATCCTGCCAAAAATGTCTTCAACTAAAGTTTTCAAGCCACCTCCCAGCTGCCCAAACAAATTTAAAAAATTTAAACCTGATTTTAGAAGATACTATTCATGCATAACAAAAAGTATGCCCAAGACATGTCATTATCAAAAATAATCAAAATAATGAATATTATCAAAATCATAAAACTAAATAAACTTCAATTTGTACACTCACAGGACAACAACAGTGTTTCCCTCGTGCTGTTTCTTTTGTTTGCTTTTGTTCTTTTACATGTTAGTCCATTGTCAAAAAAAGTCGAAATAATGAATGAACATTAACCATAAAAGTAAAATGTGGTGTATGAGGTCAAGAGCTGTGAGATATAATGGATCTCCCATTTCCCAGGAGTTAACTAATCATATACTAGTCTTCTCTAAACCTCCAAAATGCAATTTTAAAGTAGCTCCGAGGGCAAGAGAAAAAGTAGCTAACAACCCCTCCATCTTTATTTGGGATTTGTCTATTTTCCGAGGGTTTTCAGAAATGGTTTCAGCAGGATTGAGAGATCGGATGGTGCTTCAAACTTTGTTGTCTGGAAAGCCAGAATTTCTTTGTTGCTAGACGAGAATGGTCTCAAAGAATATGTGACCGGTGTTGTAGCCATACACACCAGAATATCTGCCACAGTTCATTGCATACAAGAAGGAAGATGCCAAGGCGAGAAGAATAATCCTCGACGGGGTTAAGGATGAGAGAAGTTGAAAAATACCCAGATGAATAAAGGTGAAGACGTTGTTAGCTACCTCACCAGGCTTAGACTTGTGAGGGACGAGTTAGCAACTGTCAGAGATCAATTAACTGACAATGAACTCATGAGAACAACCTTGAATGAGTTCTCAAAGCAGTGGGATGTGTCTGTCCAGGTGATTAATGGACGAGATACACTACCGAGTTGGGATCGACTGTGGAGCAATTTCACTTAGGAGGAGCTTAGATTGAGTCTTGTTGGTGGGCAATTTCACTTGGGAGGAGCTTAGATTGAGTCTTGTTAGTGGCAGCAGTAGCAGTAAGCCCCAAAAGCGTGAGGATGATGAGAATATAGCCCTAGCAGGAAAGGACAAAGCCAAAAAGGGTTCTACCAAAGGGTCCACGGGAGGAGAGAAGAAAAAGGGCAAGGGCTTGAGTAAAATCAAGTGTTTTGATTGCGGTCAAAATGGTCACTATGTCAGTCAATGTCTGAACCAAAAAAAGGGTGACAAGAAGAAGAAAAGGAAGCAACAGATAGCAGCTTCAACAGGGTTCTACCAAAGGGTCCACGGGAGGAGAGAAGAAAAAGGGCAAGGGCTTGAGTAAAATCAAGTGTTTTGATAGTGGTCAAAATGGTCACTATGTCAGTCAATGTCTGAACCAAAAAAGGGTGACAAGAAGAAGAAAAGGAAGCAACAGATAGCAGCTTCAACATACATTGACGAGCTACCTTCGATGTTAGGGGATGAGTTTTCTCTCATAGCTTGCCTCTCGAGCTCTACATCTACAGGTGTCTAGCAAATTGACAGTGGAGCATCATGTCATATGACAGGACTTAGAGAATAATTTTCCAGTTACCAGGAAGAGGAGATAAGCTTCCAAATTCATATGGGCAATAAGTCCAAGTGCACTCCAGTTGGGAGAGATACAGTTACCTTTCAGAGGGAGTCAAGCAAGAGTACTAATGTTACAGGTGTGCTACATGTGTGCCAAGTTTTGTGATATACCTGATTTCAGTTTCAACTCTTCAGGAGAAAGGATATGATGTCTACTTTCGAGGGCCGAAGGTGTACATTAAGTAACAGGATTGGAAGTCAGTGAAACAAATTGGAGTGAGAAGCAACAAATTATACAGGTTACAATTAGGTGCTCCAAAGGCACTAGTGAGCAGTAGCAATAGCAAAGACATGGGAGAGTTATGGCATAGGCAGATTGGCTAAATCCATCATGGAGCACTTAGACTACTCAGGGGCTGTGACAAGAGTTCCAGAATTTAGAACAAAACATGACGATGTGTGCAGGGGGTGTGTGCTTGGGAAATTTATGAAAGCAACATTTCCTAGAGTTAGAGAATGTAACTGAGAATGTAACTATGTAACTAGATTGTTGGAGAATGTAACTAGATTACGTCTTCATAATTACCTTTTACCTTCGTACTTATGACATTGTATGTTTTTGTAAAAAGAACACAAAGAATTATTATTTTAAGCATAGGTTTCATGCTCAAATTATTTTGTCATCTAGGTCAAGCATATCCTTCATGCTCCTTAGGTTTATTACGTCAATAGAGTCTTTGTCATATGTATAAGACCCATTTGGGCAATTTGTAACAGGAAAGGAAAATTATTTTTGAGTCTAGAAAGTCAAAATGACCTCCAAGACCAAGTCAGCCCTGCCTGTGAAAAGTCGGCCTAGGAGAAGCCTATTCGACCTCTTCAGAAGGGTATATAAAGGAAGAGAATTCAACTCAATTGGACACACTTCAAGTTCGATCTGAAATAAGAAAAAGAAAGCAAGAAGAGAGAAGGACAAGAAGACAAAAAGAAAGTCAAAGAAAAGAAGACAAATTAATATTTTATGCTTGTACTATCTCACAAGTGCGAGATTAGGGTGTTTGGTTAACAGCAAAAAGCCGAGAATTGCAGATCCAAACTGCAAGTCTGAAATAGAGGGCCGAAACTCTGATTAACCAGAAATTTTGAAGTTTGACTTTCATTGACCTTGTTGACTAGAGCTTGCTCAAGGAAGGAATTCTTGGAGTCCTAACTTGGTGCTTGGAGGAGATCTTGGCTCTAGTTTTCTCATTTGATCTAATTCTATAAGAAGATAAAGAGATTATTTCTGGGTTTCCCGTTTAGAGAGGTTTTTCCTAGCTTGGAGCCTATATTTTGTGTTGTAATATCCCCAAAGGGAAATAACCAGTAATAAACAGAAATATGCCAGACAGATATAGAAAATACAATGCTGAACCAGATCATGGAACAATTACACATAGAATGCCAGCAAACTGAGCCATTTTATTAATCTGAAAGTACATAGAGAGGAGTACAAGAAAATCAGAATGAGGGCACCTATCCTTGCTCAAGGCAAGTGAAGAATCCTCTCAGAAAAATAGGAAATGGCTACTACAGAAACTGCATCCCAGCTGCTGGAAGAAACTGCCGTAAACTGCTGCTGCTGGAGTGAACTGAAGCTAGGGGCTGACCCCCTTGCCGGAATGAGCTGAAAATCTACAGGTCACCTATACTCGCTGCTCCGGACAAAACCCAGAAACCGTGAAGCAAATGGACCACCTCCGAAAATCGCCCCCAGAAACCCTCCTCCTACAAAAACGCTGTGCCTCCAGGAACAGCTCAGAAGCTCAAGAAATATGCTGGAAAAAGGGCTGGATCTACCCACAAATCCTCCAGATGAGATGTGCAACTCCTCAAGGCTGAAAACACTGAAAAATGCTGCCAGAACCCCACACAAAGACCCTGCTCATCAGATCTGTGTCCTCCCTGACTGGATCTGCGTCCTCTCTGCCCAGATCTGCTGGATCTGAGTCATACAATGCTGGATCTGCTACTATCTCTCCAGATCTGCGTCCCACAAGGCTAGATCTGCTGCTAGCTCTTCAGATCTATGCTAGATCTGCCAATATCTCCTCAGATCTGCAACCTCAAAGGCTGGATCTGATGTTACCTCTTCAGATCTAGGCTGGATCTGCCAATATCTCCTCAGATCTGCAATCTCCCAAGCTGGATCTAGTGCTACCCCTCCAGATCTGCAACCTACAGAACCAGATCTGCAAATATCTGCTCTGATCTACAATCTCCAAGGCTGGATCTATCACTGTGCCTTCAGATCTGCGTCCTTCCTCTGCTGAAACTGCGTTTTTCCTGCTAGATCTGCGCAGCCACTAGAGGGCTTCTTCCTCTCCGACTCTCCACCTGAAACTGCTACTGAAACTGAAAGATAGAACTCAGAAATTAACCTTACTAGGGCGGGCACTCGAAGTCCCCCGAAGCCAAGGGTGAAACCAGAAATAACCTTACCAGGGCAGGCACTCGAAGTCCCCCGAGGCTAAGGGTGAGATCTCCGACCGGAGACACTCGTGCACTAAACAGTGCTGCAGACCGACTAAACAACCGTCGTGCTGAAGCAGACAAAAGTCTAGCTCTCAATATCAATATCAAAATATGCATGTCCAAATGAGGTGAGAACCCCTCCTTTTATAATGCTAAATTCCCTCCAAAATCTTAACTGCGTCCTTCACCTTGCAGTTACCCTTGGGTCAGCGTGAGGACTCCCATCATATACGTGTGGATCCCCAAGGCCCCCTCTTTAAGTTATAACGTTAATCAACTAGGAAAACACTTTATTTTATAAAGTGAGGTGACTAAAGTGAGGTGACCCCTCTTATTTCTCACTTTATTTATTATTTCTAACTAAAGCGGCAAAATTAAACAAAAATGAAATATTCCAATTAGCAAGGCTAATTGGGAATATTACATGTGTCCATTGTCTTTTATGATCTTCATGGTTTATGATCTTGATAATTGTTTGATGAAAATAATCTAATAAAGAGCAAGAAGAAGCTAGCATAAATTCACAAGAAATTATTACGGATAGGAGAAGTGTTTAAATAGTTGTCATACTAGATTCTCCAACATGGTATTAGAGCCGCAAGTGAAAAGAAGGTCGCTTGAAGATCATCATTGTTGGCATAAGTGGAAGACATCCATTGAAGGATATCATCTGCTGAAGGACACAAGGAAAGGCTTAAGGAAGAAGATTTGTTGACCTAGAAGGAACAATACTGTACATCAAGCTCTCATTGAAGGAAGAAAGGTCACTACATCACGCTCTCATTGGAGGCCTCATCATCATAAGACATCCATCTCTCTCTCTTGAAGACTCTTTGCTATTAAAGGAAAGTCTTTGAAGTCTCCTTATAGTTGAAGCCATCATGAAGAAGGAAACTTGTTTGACAAGTACCATATTGTCTTCCATGTCTCAATCTACAAATCAAATTAACTTGTTTTGCAAGGAAAGCAATAAGCTCAGTGGATCGACAAACTTTCTAGCATGGACGAAAAGGATTGATTTGGTGCTCACAAAAAATGATGTCATGGAATATGTTCTTGGCGAAATTACTCAACTAGACAACGAGAAGACTCAAGAATTAGCAAAATACAAGAAGGGAGAAGTGAGGGCACAAAGGATTCTTATTGAATCTATAAAGGTTCATCTCATTCCGTTTGTTGTTGATTTGAGTATATCTAAAACAATCTATGAGAAGTTGGTGAAATTGTACTTTATAAGGACCTCAAGTCAGAAAATATCCTTGAGAAATCAACTATATAAAACAAGGATATAGGAATGGAGATATGGCCACATATCTTATGAAGATCTCACAATTGAGTGAGAAGTTGCAAGGTCTTGGGGAAGTCATCTCTGATTTAGAGATGACTACTCGTGTACTAAATGCTTTGCCACCTGAAAGGAGCAGTTTTGCAACTAGTGTCTACTCAAGAAAATATACTACTCCCTTTGATGAATGTACTATAGGCTGGATGTATCTTGGAAGAAACAAGACCGAAGCCAAAAGATGACACTGAATCAAATGAAAAGTCTCAAGCCTTTGTTGTAAAATCCAAGAAGAAGAAAGAGAAGAATGGAAAGTCCAAAGGAAAACAAGATATGTTCAAGATACAATGTTATGGATGCCATGAATATGGACATTTTAAGTCTCAAGCCTTTGTTGTAAAATCCAAGACGAAGAAAGAGAAGTTTGGAAAGTCCAAAGGAAAACAAGATATGTCCAAGATACAATGTTACAGATGCCATGAATATGGACATTTTAAGAGGGATTTTCCAAACAAGAGAAAACAATAAAAGGAAGGAAAGGAGTGGAGCTCACATAGGTGAAGAAAAAGAAGAACATGAGAAGAAATCGAAAGGTGAAGATCCCAAGGATATTTACTATTGAAAGAAGCTCCACCTCTATCAAGTTTATTTGCAGATTGTCTTTCTTTTATTAGAAAGTAGTAGTAGGGGTAACATGCACCATTGCATCTTCTAGAAGAATTCTTGGTTTTTGTAAAGCATGGCATCATAAAAGGAAGCATATAATAGTAGAATATTTAGAGTCTACATGATCAAATTGCTTTGGAAAAGGTAATTTAGCTAACAACACTGAGAAGATTTGGACCATCTTACACATCATAGTTCATCCAAGTATTTTCTAACATAATGTTAGAAGAAGTCATTTTGCAAAAAGGATCACCAGGATCCTCCAATAAGAACCATCATTTAGGAGAGGTTCTTTAATATTTAGAAGCATTATGACTAATATATATTCCATTTAGTATGGAAACAATAATCTTGAAAGATGAAGGGATGATGATGATCAAGTTGTAGTTTGAAAGGTAGAATTGAAGTCTTTCTCCTCTTATGAAGGGAAATTTATATTCGATAAGGATAGAAGCAAGCTCATTCAAAGAAAGGATGGCTAGATGGTTGTATGGAAAAAAAGGTATGCATGTTTTCAGTAACTCTTCTTCTCTCTAGAAGGTAAAATTCATGTCTACAAGAATCTTGCAGAAAGAGTTGGTCGTAAGAATGTGCTCGGTAACGTGAGCCGAAAGGACTTCCATTACTCGATGCTTGGAAGGAGTTTGGTATTGCTTTGGAATAGCTAAAGATCAAGACTCTTCCATAAGATAGCATGGCTTAGACATGATAATATTGATCAACATCTAATATGGTAAGAAAGAAATAAAGTTGACAATGACCATTATGGGAATTTTGAAGTCTAAAATGGACCTCCTAAGAAAATTATAAAATAATAGTAGAAATAATAAAATAAGATTTGATTACATCATCAAATTTTAGAGGGAAAAAATAAAAAACTATTTTTTCAACTCATATTTTCAAATTATCTCCCTATGGGTTTACTCAAATTTCGAGCAACAACACTCATTGGATGCAAAATTTGATTCCTCATCCAAGGAGTACCCATGTTCCATACTTTTGATGAGCTCTGCTACACAAAAATAGAGAAATACATGAAAAATGTGATTGAAATGACGTTTTTTATGTATTTATCATTTTTCGTGTAGCAAGGTTCATCGAAAGTATGCAGCGTGGGTACTCATTGGATGAGGGATTAAATTTTGCATCCAACGAGTACTCCCCCTCGAAATTTGAGCAAAGGAGATAAGTTTAAAATACAAGTTGACAAAGTAGTTTTATTATTTTATTATTTTTTAATACTTCTATTTTTTTACTCCAAAAATGGTGAATCATTGTCTATGGTTGGCATCATCATCTTGAATTCTATTGGTTCTTATAAAGTTTATTTTGGTTGTACAATTTTCTTAGGAGGCCCATTTTAGACCTCAAAATTCCCGTAATGAACTCCAAAGAAGAAAATATTGTAGCTTGTTGATTAGTTCTTTCCATGGGCACTTTGATTGAAAATTGAAAGCATGGACAGGGATTTTTTACAATATGGAGATATGACCATGCAGAAAGATGTTAATCTCAAAGGAAACAAGTAAACACAATCTGATATCTTGGCAAAAGGCCATCATGATGAGTTAATTATGTTATTGATGTTTTGGCATTGGTTATTTGGTTGGTATATGGTTTTTCTACCTAGAAAAATGTTGCAGAAGTGCATAATGGCAGTTGAACCGTTGTTTGTTTTGAACTCAATTCAAAGAATACATGAATTGAGTGGATGGATTTGGTAAACCTTGGAGGATTATATGGCCAATATGTATACATCATCTTGGGATTGAAAATTAGTAGTACAAAAAGATAACCTAATGCTTATGTTTTGATGATCATAAAGATCACTTTCATAATTAAAGGGAGCTTTGACTAGCTCTACTTTCATTGACTCAATATAATTCCTTTGTTGATAATGACTAGAGGAAAGTGATATAAAAGGATGATGCCCTGAACTCGTATACGGATTGAACTTGAAGAGAGAGTTTGGCTCCATAACATTCTAAAAGGTAAGAGCTCAATATGATGAAATGCAAAGAAAAGGAGGAGCCATGTAGCAACTTGAAGATTTCCATGAAAGAACTAGTAGCTGATGTATTGATAAAATTTGAGACAAGCTAAAGAGCTTGTGGTAATGTCTTCCTAGTTAAAAGGAAGTGAGAAATCTCCTCTATGCTTAAAAGGGAGTAAGTAATCTCCTTAATGTTTGAGGAGTAAGGATCTAGTCTTTGATCAAGAGGGAATGGAGGTCTCCTCTCTAGTTGAGAGGGAGTGACGTTGGACATTTTATTCTCTTCTTCATGTGTCATGCACTAGGCCAGGACTAAAATTCGTATGTCTAGTGAAGGCCATGGAGGGAGAATGGAAAATGGAGGATTAGATAAGCATCTAGGACTGGTACTCATTGAGGATTGGGAAATCCAAGAAAGGAAGTAATCTTGTGGACCAACACTCTTTAAGGATTGAAAAGGGTATCCAAGACAAGAGCGGTCGAAAAGGACCAATATTCTTTGAGGATTAGGAATCCAAGATAAGAATAGTCCTATAAGGACATACTTGGTGAACATCTGAATGGGGTATAAGGACATATCTAGTATCTACTGAACACCTGGATGGGGTATCTGCCTTGAGAGGTAGTGTGGTGTCTCACGTAAAGCCTCCCAACATTGTGCTCTGATCTACTGGTTAGATAGATCTTGTTAGTCAAGGCCTTGCTATGTTGACAATGTTGGTTATGATTTTGATGCTTAAAGATGGCTTATCAATCCAACTCTTCTTATGAAAATATGTCAAAGAATCCTTGTATCAATTATATAATTATGAAATTATGAATATCTCCATAGTTAAGAGAGAGTGTTGGATAATGTAACTAGATTCGGTCTTCATAATTACCTTTGTACTTGTGACATTGTATATTTTTGTAAAAAGAGGAAAAAGAATTATTATTTTAAGGATGGGTTTCATGCTCAAATTAATGTCATCTAGTTCGAGCATGCTCTTCATGCTCCTTAGGTTTATTGAGTCAATAGAGTTTTTGTCATATCTATACCCATTTGGGAAATTTGTAACTAGAAAAGAAAATTATTTTTGAGCCTAGAAAGTCAAAATGACCTCCAAGACCAAGTCGGTCATCCCTATGAAAAGCCAGCCGAGGAGAGGCCTATTCCACCTCTTGAGAAGGATATATAAAGGAAGAGAATTTGACTCATTCGGACACATTTCAAGTTCGATCTGAAATAAGAAAAATAAAGCAAGAAGAGCAAAGGACAAGAAGACAAGAAAAAAGTCAAAGAAAAGAAGATAGAAGAAAGTCAAAGAAAAGAAGATAAATCTGATTTTTATGCTTGGACTATCTCACACATGCGAGATTAGGGTTTTAGGGTAACTGCAGAAGGTCGAGAATTGCATATCCAAACTGCAGGTCTGAAATAGAGGGCCAAATCTATGATTTGACCAAAATTTTTGAAGTTTGACTTTCGTTGACCTTGTTGACTAGAGCTTGCTTTTGGAAGGAATTCTTGGAGGGTTGACTTGGTGCTTGGAGGTCTTGGCTTTGGTATTTGGGTCTTGGAATTCTCATTTGATGTGATTCTATAAGAAGAGAGGAGATTCTTTTTGGTTTTTCCCCTTTGGCGAAGTTTTTCCCCGGCTTGGAGCCTATATTTTGTGTCCATTGTATTTTATGATCTTCATGGTTTACGATCTTAATAATTATTCGATGAAAAAAATCTAATAAAGAACAAGAAGAAGCTAACATAAGTTCACAAGCAGTTATTAAGGATAGGAGAGTTGTTTACATATTTGTCATACTAGATTCTCCAACACCTAGGAGCGACCGTAGAGCCAAGGGTTTGCTTGAGTTAATATATTCTAATATATGTGTCCCGTTGTCTACGAAATCTCTCATTGGTTATGAATATTTCGTAACATTCATTGATGACTTCTCCAGGAAGACCTGGATATACTTCTTGAATACTCGAGATCAAGTCTACAGTCACTTCCAAGAATTTAAGGCTATTGTGGAGAACATGACGGGAAAGAAGATAAAGGTGCTTCGTACATATAATGGAGAAGAGTACGTTGAGAAGACCTTCAAGGAGTTTTGTATGAAGGAGGGCATCAAGAGAGAGTGGACAGAGTGGACAACTCCATATAACCCACAACAAAATGGGTTTGTTGAGAGAGAACAAGTCGATAGTTAGAGCGAGGAAAACGCTATATGACTAGGATATGCCTAGG
This sequence comes from Pinus albicaulis, assembly GCA_034641835.2. Classification (NCBI taxonomy): domain Eukaryota; kingdom Viridiplantae; phylum Streptophyta; class Pinopsida; order Pinales; family Pinaceae; genus Pinus; species Pinus albicaulis. Next base: position 1,174,020,142 of record CM076581.1, read on the forward strand.
TTTTTGTGGACAGAAGCACATAGTACAACAAATATATTCAGAACAGGGTCCTCACAATGCATTGTGAGAGATGACACTTGAGGAGGCGTTTACAAGAATGAAGCCATAAGTCGGGCACTTCAATATTGTTTGCAACATAGCTTATTGCCACAATTCCAGATGACAAAAGCACCAAGAGGGATTCGACTGCATTCCACTGCAGAGAAGGGCTATTTCGTTGGCTACAAGGAAACGTCCAAGGCATACAAAAATGATTCCAAGACATGTGCCAAACATGTACCTGACACGTGTCCTCGCAAATCCGTGTCCAACTAAAAAAATATTCATGACACGTGGTCTATTTGGATGTGTCGTGTAACTTAGATCAAGACATTTTATGGAAATTGTCTCAGCTGAAAAATTACACAATGATACCTGCAAAAAACTGGCCAACCAAAATGAGCTGACAGATATGGATGAGACGTCAACAACGGCTGGCTAATTCTCTCATAAAAAGACCGTTGAAGTTGAATTAACACTAAAAGCTAGCCAACATTCATAGAGAGTGCCCCAAAGAATTGAAAACTTCCAGAGCATACCTTTGTTTGCAATGAAGTAAATTACTAGTAATTTTGTCATTGTTTTGCAGCAGCACCTACATCATGAAAATTGGTCACACGAATGATTGTTTTGCACCAGCACTTACATCATCAAATTGATCACCTCCATATTTTTGTTGTGAGAGCAGAATATGATATATTTGTTTAGTTTCATTGTGGAAAATAAGAAAAAGAAATTTGCTAAAGAAAAGGTGTGCATGACATTTGGAAGAGTTATACCGTACATGACATATGTAAGAGTTCTACCATTCTTGAAATGAAAAAAATTAGCACTACTAGCTTCTTGACATCGTGATGTGGCATCTAAATTTAGAGCAAAAGTTGGTCCTCTGTATAAACTTAAAATTTATATATATTCATTCAATCCTTATAAAACAGATAATTGAAACTTCCCTTCTGTAGCCACCGTTTATTATCAATAAAATCAATTTCCCTGTTGGCATCCATGGATAAACCTTCATTTATACAAATATGGTCCATTGGCCTCAAAAGGAAAGATATGCCAATTTACATAATCCTATCTTCACTGCTTTGTGATACATGACTATTCTCTCTTTCGGTGGGCATTTTTGTTACAATTATAGCATTTGCTTGTAGCGGCAAGCCTGATAAATTGCTTTCATTAGGGGCTGTTGATCCTTGGCGAAATCCTTTATTTCTCTATGATGATCAGCCAGCAATGGTACAGAGGCATATTCTTTGTCTAGCTTTTCCTTAGCAAGGGTATGTATTGCTTTTAGTTCTTTATTTTCAATTTGTAGGTGCTCTAGTTGAGACTTTACGCTATTGAGGTACTTGACAGTATCAGCAATGGCAAGTCGACTGTGTTCCATCTCTTCGTCCCCCGAAGTCTTGGTTTGTGTTGGCATCCTGCCAAAAATGTCTTCAACTAAAGTTTTCAAGCCACCTCCCAGCTGCCCAAACAAATTTCAAAAATTTAAACCTGATTTTAGAAGATACTATTCATGCATAACAAAAAGTATGCACAAGACATATGTCATTACCAAAAATAGTCAAAATAATGAATATTATCAAAATCATAAGACTAAATAAATTTCAATTTGTACATTCACAGGAGAACAGTGTTTCCCTCATGCTGTTTCTGTTGTTTGCTTTTGTTCTTTTACATGTTAGTCCATTGTCAAAAATAGTCGAAATAATGAATGAATATTTACCATAAAAGTAAATTGTGGTGTATGAGGTCAAGAGCTGTGAGATATAACGGATCTCCCATTTCCCAGGAGTTAACTAATCATACACTAGTTTTCTCTAAACCTCCAAAATGCAATTTTAAAGTCTTCTCTAAACCGCTAAAATGCAAAATGCAATTTTAAAGTTTTTCTTGCAAGGTTTTAGGAAAACAATTAAGCATGACAGGGTCACAATGCATGTATTCAGCACAAGCAGAGGCAAAGGCATCCACGTGAGCTCTAGTCTTTTGGTCAAATTATCAATTAAAAAGAGGCGTAGTAAACGCACAAGGGGGAACCAGCTTGTGGTGTAAACGCATAAGTGAGAACCATCCTCCACAAGAGAAACATAAGGGTTCCTAAATTCTAGGGTAATCAAAGAGGTCGATGGAAGCACTTGGAAAAGTGACATTGCATCCGTACATTGTATGGGTAAAGGAATGGAACTTGAGCCATTCCATGCATGATGCACGATATTGTTAGCATGTGTTGTCTCAAATGATGTCTATGAAGGCTAGGAACATTAATTATCTCCAATTATCTCCAATACCCAGAAAAAGTTTGTAAGTGAAATGTCTTAATTCAATTTAATTAGCCAGTTTTAATTAACTTTGCAAGTCTAATTTAGGGAAATGAGTCAATTAATCGAGATTAATTGAGACCAAGTGAAATGTCCTAATTAGATTTAATTAATTTCCTAAGTCTAACTTAGGGAAATGAGTTAATTAATCGAAATTGATTGAGACAAATCGAGTTTACTCTAGAGACTTCTAGAGAAGTGATTTTTAGAAGTCGATATGATTTTAGCCATCGATTGGAGTTAGATCATGGTTGTTGATTCATCCGGGAAATTATAAAAGGAAATCGATGGGGCCTTTGTAGCCTTTGTAGATCAATCGAACAAGCAAGATTGCAGTGACAGCGAGGGTGCAATGGTAGCGTGTGGGAGACATTAGCAGTAGGGATTAGCAATGATTGAGATTGATATGCCGAAGAGGGATTCTTCACAGTGATTTCTAGATTCTCAGTGAGAGAGGGAAATCAATTTATTTGCAAAGGCCGAGTTTCTCAAGCCAGTGTGAATTATTTCAGGTAGGTCAAGTTGTCGGCGCAAGTGCAAATTTTCTAGTGGGATCAATTTGCATAGGAGAAGTCGAGTAACTATGAGTAACTATGTTTCCTAGTAAAATACGAAATTTCAGTGGAGGCCGAGCTATGTTCCCAATGGGTGCAAATTTCCAAAAAGGTCGAGTTATTTGCGGAAACACACCAATAGGATCAGTGCAGGGACACAGAGAGAGGTCGAATTGATTTAGAGAGGGCAAGTTGCTTCCAAAAGTTTGAGTCAGCATGCAGAAGTGAAGAAATTAATTTGTTGGAGGTTTGTTATTTTACGGAAAACAATATATGTAAATTCAATTACAAATTTGTTGAAGAATAATAAAATCCTTTATTTGAAAAATTGGTTTTCCTTTCGGGGTTTTTCTAGGGGCAATTTGTCCCAAAATGCCGGTGTCAAATTTTTCAGTGCGATATTTTCTCAATCCCTGTGATTATTTGTGAAATTACAGTTCTGTTTTAATTCAGTATTTGCTGTGAATTAATTTCCTAGAGACAAATAATCTGCAAAGACAATGAAGAAGATGTGGGATGTCATTCTAAATTTGTACCAAAATTATACCATGAACAAGAAGTCGATTCTCAAAGAGAAGCTAAGAAATACCCAGATGAATAAGGGTGAAGGTGTTGTTAGCTACCTCACCAAGCTCAAACTTGTGAGGGACGAGTTAGCAACTATTGGAGATCAATTAACTGACGATGAACTCATGAGAACAACCTTGAATGGGTTCTCAAAGCAGTGGGATGTGTCCATCCAGGTGATTAATGGACGAGATACACTACTGAGTCGGGATGGACTGTGGAGCAATTTCACTTAGGAAGAGTTTAGATTGAGTCTTATCAATGGCAACAGTAGCAGTAAGCCCCAAAAGCATGAGGATGATGAGAATGTAGCCCTAGCAAGAAATGACAAAGCCAAAAAGGGCTCTACCAAAGGGTCCACGGGAGGAGAGAAGAAAAAGGGCTTGAGTAAAATCAATTGTTTTGATTGCAATCAAAATGGTCACTATGTCAGTCAATGTCTGAACCAAAAAAAGGGTGACGAGAAGAAGAAAAGGAAGCAACAGATAGAAGTTTCAACAGACATTGACGAGCTACATTCAATGTTAGGGGATGAGTTTTCTCTCATAGCTTGCCTCTCTAGCTCTACATCTACAGGTTTCTGGTATATTGATGCTTCTAATATATTGACAATGGAGCGTCATGACACATGATGGGAGTTAGAGAACAATTTTCCAGTTACCAGGAAGAGGAGATGGGCTTCCAAATTCATATGGGCAATAAGTCCAAGTGCACTCTAGTTGGGAGAGGTACAATTACCTTTAAGAGGGATTCAAGCAAGAGTATTGATGTTATAGGTGTGTTGCATGTGCCAGGTTTTGGGATATACCCAATTTCAATTTCAACTCTTCAGGAGAAGGGATATGATGTCTACTTTCGAGGATCGAAGGTGTACATTAAGTAACGCGATTGGAAGTCAGTGAAACAAACTAGAGTGAGAAGCAACAAATTATACAAGTTGCAGTTACGCGCTACAAAGGCACTAGTGAACTGCAACGATAGCAAAGACATGGGATAGCTATGGCATAGGAAGATGGGACACATCCATCATGGAGCACTTGGACTACTCAGGGGATCGTGATAGGAGTTCCAAAATTTAAAACAAAACACGATGATGTGTGTAGGGGGTACGAAAGCAACATTTCCTAGTGTTGGAGAATGTAAGTAGATTAGGTCTTCATAATTACCTTTGTACTTATGACATTGTATATTTTTTTAAAAATTAAGAAAAAGAATTATTATTTTAAGCCTGGGTTTCATACTCAAATTAATTTGTCATCTAGGTCAAGCATGTTCTTCATGCCCCTTAGGTTTATTAAGTCAATAAAGTCTTTGTCATATGTATAAGACCCATTTGGGCAATTTGTAACAAGAAAGGAAAAATATTTTTTTAGTCTTGAAAGTCAAAATGACCTCCAAGACCAGGTCAGTCCTGTTGACCACTGGAGTGGCACTTGATGATAATGAGAAGACTTCATGCCCAAGGATGAACCAGAGGACACATGTACCATCAGATATCATCAGTTCAACAGAGTTTTTAAGCTCTACTTCTACTTCTCATCATCTTTCTCTTGTACCCAGATTCCACGTCCTACAGGGAATTGTAATAAGTTATGCTAGTAATGATGAGTTTTGAGTCAATATTGAGTCTGTGACAGGCCTAGGTAGCCTGAGACCTTGCCAACAAGTCAGTATTACTCTGGGAAGTTTTTTTTACTTGGTTAATTATCATCTCCCTACCAGGAGTTAATAATTAATTGAGTTTTTACTCCAATTTTACCCCAAAGCTGGAGTACGGATGGTGAGGCCTTGGGTGAGTCTTAGTGTCTAGAGTCAACGTATATTACCATACTAGATCACACAAAAATTTCGTGGAATTTGGTTAGGTCTAGGTAGTGATTTTTTAATTTTTTAGATTTCTCGCAAGTCGAAAATTGCAATAAAAATTGTAATTGAATTGTAATAAGTGTTTCCTGGAGAAGTTGTATGGGGTATGAATAATCAAAATTACACCTCTCACCCTCAACTTTCTACTATGACACACTTTGAGGGGTTAAAAATGTGTTTTGAACCCTCAAAACTCACTTTTCCTAAGTTCAGTGGGAAATCTAGCAATAAGCCAGAAATTAAATAAATGGAGAAAAATAAATATCCACACATGCTAAATGAGATGGAAATGAAGTGGAAAATTATGGAAGAGTTAAAGCAAAGTCTCAAAGTGATGTGGACTCCTAAAATCAAGGAAAATACATGTGCTCAAATAAAATTGAATTTCCAGAATTAAATGAGAGCTGCTTACTTGGAAATTCGAATTTGTGAAGTTAGTGCATATTTGGGAGAATTTGGGAGGATTTTGGTGGATATTTTTGTGGAAAATTGTCCCCACATGGGTTACCACCCATATACACTTGTCATTCCATCATTTGATTTTGACACATAAGGGAAGAAGAAAATGATGTCCACTTTCCAGAATTCGATTTTTACACTTGACAATAGAGTTCCACATATTAAATTTGAATTTGCCTTGAAATCTCCTCCCTCTCACCACTTGGCATATGGTTTTTCATTGGTATTTGCTTCCAACTTTCTATATAATGGAGCCATGGGCTCTCATATTGTATGATTGGATACGAGTTATTGTGCTTGTAGAAGCGCTGCTACTTTGTACACTTTTCTAGAATATCAATAAAAAGACTTTGGGAGTCCATTCATGGGTGTTCTTCCTTTAGAGCATAGTGCATTTGGAGCTATTGGTATAATATTTTCAATGTTCCACCAAGTCCCCTGGAGGTGGGAGCGAGAGGGCGAGGGAGCGTGGGAGCACCCTATGCAAAAGCTCCCTACCAATTTTCAGGAAACGTGGAGATACGTCGGGGTCATAAAAATTATAAAATATAAAAATATATATAATATTATAATATTATATATGATATATCATTGAAAATTTAATAATAAATATTTATAATGCAACTGTATTTTTCATTTTTGCAAGGAATGTATGTACAGTCATCATACACTTACATCAGGAAAGATAAATCATAAATGATAAAATTTAAAAATTATAAATTGATGAATGATGAATCATCTAACTAAAACACATTTAAAAGTTAAAAGTTAAAACATACATCATAGATTCATATGTAACTTTGTAACTGTATAATCATTAATGTAACTACTAACAATGTACAATGAAAATAAGTTTAAGATATCATGAGTCATGACATATATGATATTACATCAAGATTCAAAATAAACTTTAAACTGAAGTTTACAACTCAAGTCTGAAACATAAATATTAAAACTTAAAAGCAAATAAGTTTAAAGTTATGTTTGCAATAGTGAAACATAAAACACAAAACATAACTTCTTCCGACTGTGGGCAGCAATCTGCGGGCTTCTTCCGGCAGCTGCGGCAAGTGCTAAGGGTTGGGCGGCAAGTGCTAAGTGCGGATGATACAATGATATAATGAAAACAAATGAAACCTAAAAATTAATTTAATTAAACAATCGATTATTAAATTTTTTTTTTTTTCCTTTAATTTTTTTTTTTTTTAAATTGTGGGCCCCACACACCCCCTCACGCTCCCTCTCATCTCGTCACGCCCCCTCACGCTCCCTCACACTCCCGAAAGCACCCTCGACCCCGTCCCCTCGTGCCCCCTCACGCTCCCTAAAGCACCCTCGACCCCTCAATCTGAGGAAACGTCCCCTTTGACGTCCCCTTCAATTTTCTGATTTTTGGGGGCGTCGAGAAACGTCCCCTGGAAGTCCCCAAGACCCCGGAGCGCGAGGGGGCGAGGATTCTAGACCCCTAGGTGGGAGGGCGAGTCTCCATGTAACACTGAATATTTTCTATGCTTTGAGTTATTTCAGGTTCCATGTATTCTTGTGAATTTCCTAGTGCATAGCTATCTTGTATTAGCATTTGATTTGAAAGTAGGCTCTAGAGGTTGAAAGTTCTAGTTTTTTTTCAAATAAATATCTAGAAGTTTCAATTCATTGTTTTCTTATCTAAATCTACATGGACTAATGTGTGACTTGAGTATTGTAGAAGAATTCTTTTTGGATCAAGCGTGAGGGAAAGTTTTTGGGAGACCAACCCACTCTTGAAGCACCTTCAAAGGAACTCTCATTTGTTATTTGGATTTTCATAGTTTATCTTACGAAAAAGTGTCTTGCAGGGATTTCTTTGGACATAGTTTGTATGCATGCAATCATTTAAAAATATTTTACTTTTCATTGTTCTTCATTGGATCATATTTTTCTATTTACTAAATCTACACGGACAAATGTGTGACTTGAGTATTGTAGAAGAATTATTTCTGGATCAAGCGTGAAGGGAACTCTTTGGGAGACCAACCCACTCTTGAACCACCTTCAAAGGAACTCTCATTTGTTATTTGGATTTTCATATTTTATCTTACGAAAAAGTGTCTTGTAGGAATTCGTTTGGACATTTACTTTTCATTGTTCTTCATCGGATCATATTTTGCTATTAAAAGAGCTTAAGCATGGCTAGACAAAGAGTTGAGTTTACTCATCCTCTTTGGCTTAGCCCTTTGTAGATTATTATGCAATATTTTGTGATTTTCTTTATCTAACACTTGCTTGGTTTTTTGTAGTCTATTTTTCTAACTTGTTTTCTTGTAGCAACTTGTGGGATTCACCTTCAAGAAACTACTAACAAATTGTTGCAGGACCTTTGAGCTCTAATGTCAAACGAGGACTCTCTCTTTTTTCTTTGGTCGTGGGCACTTAAGGAGCTTCCTTGAGGAAGGTCGAGTTCCTTTTGTGGCTTCTTCTCTCTCTCTTGACCGTGAGCATTGAGAAGGCTTAGCCTCTCTTCTTCACTTGTAAAAATCTGATTTCTATTGAGCCTTTATATTGTAGAAATTTCTCATTAAAGATAAGTCTAAGACCTCAAGTTTCATTTGTAAAGGTTTTCATTGAGCTTGTAGGAGGCTTCATAATTTCTTACTTCTAAGAACTAATAAAATTTCTGATTTTGGGAGCGTGGGTTTTGCCCATTAGCATCTCAATCTATCCATTTTTTTAGAGGACTAGTGGTGTGATTAGTTGATCTCTTTAAATTGCATGCATATCATTTAATTGGTCAATTAATACAACCATGTATTTCATTCATTTCACTAACTATTCACTTTGATTTGCTACAAGTTTTAAGAGCATTTACTTTCATAGCAAATTCAGATTTTTTTATATGCAAGCATCTTTACTTGAGTTTATTTAGCTTGAAATCATACTTCAAATTTGTTTATGCTTCACCATTGAGGTCACTCTACAATCTTAATTTTGGTGCATCAAGTAAAACTACATTTTATTTCTTAACAAGCAAATATATTTCAAGTTGAAGTTGAATTTTCATTTTCATGTTAATTTACTTTGAGATCTTACATGCACCAAGCATCACTAAAATTTACCTCCAACTTAAGTTGGTTTAATAGACATTTTAGGGACCCTATACCTCTATGGACTCTTCACCGTGAGATCAAATATTTGGGCAAGCGTGAGGTCTAAAGATTAGAGTTCAATTGTAACTTTGCTTTAGAATTAATTAATAAAATAAACCAAGCTCTCTGAAAATCTTGTGTTTCATGACCAGTCGAAACACATTGACATTCGGTGTCACTTCATCAGGGACCATGTCCAAAGAGGAGTAGTACAGTTGCAATACACTCCTACAGGGGAACAGGTGCCAGATATCCTCACCAAGGCTCTAAGTAAGATTAAGTTCACTTACTTCAGAGAGAAGATGGCAATGGTTGAGAACCCTTTCCATTAGAGGGATATTCTTCAGAAACAGAGGGAACTGCAGTATAGATGAGGTAGTGGCAAAGATAGTGTCGCGGGCAGTAGTACAGAAGGCAGCAGCGCAGAGATGAGGGGCAGCAGCTAGGGCAGCATCAACGCAGCAAATGTTATAAGAGTCAGAGCAGTGTCGTGGTATCTTGCTTGAACACTTTCCTTGCTAAGAGAGAGTGTTTATTTTTATAGCATCGGGAAGTGTTCCAAGTCTCATATTTAGTGGAGAGGCTTGGATAGCAGTTATCCACAGAACCCAGAAATCGTTTGTGGAAATTCCACTCAGATATAGCTTTATTAAAATAATTAATTATTTTAATGCAAACCCTAAGTCTAAACTTAGGGAAATTAAATAATTAAAGGGTATGTTGTAGCCTCTACAACACCCTCCAAAAATCCACCCTCTAAAAAAAATTTTGGAGCCCTCTAAGCATCGAAAAAGCTAAGTTAAAATCTGTAAAAGTTAAGAGTCGCTGAGTCGCAAAATGGTTCTTTTCCCCAAATCTGCGACCTAGTGACCCCGCAACCTCTCGGGTTGCTAAGTCGCTAAGTCGCAGACCTCTTGGATTTTTCAAGATCGCGACCCCGCGACCTTGCGACCCCCCAGGTCGCAAGGTCTCAAGATCACGAGGTCGCACCTCCCTTAAAACACGAAACATTGCGACCAAGCAACCTCATTAATGGCTCGCACGCGCGACCCTTTTATAAATAAGAGGGTCGCTAGGTCGCATTCTGTTCATTTGACGAAGAGAAAAAAACGCTTCTGACAGGCCAACTGGAGCGTGATTTTCCTGGGTAAGTTGCCATTTCCTCCTGCTGTTTCCTTTTTTTACTTTGTTGCCCTGATTACCTCTACCTTAGCCTTTAAAGCCATCCATCATTCCTCCTCTTGACCCTTTAGGACTTGAGATGCCTTAACTACCCTAACACTCCTCCTCCTTGCACAACCCTGTAACCACAATTCATCCAGCCTCCTTCACATGTGTTTTTCTCCTAAAACTGCTTCCCCTCTTTTTTTTTGATGGCCCACTTAGCCTTGCATTATTTAAAGCTAAAAGGAAATCTATTGCAATAATGCAATGAACCACGTCGCGTGTTAAACAACCCGGGCAGCCCTAGTGCGACTTCTGATCTTTGCGACTTCGCAACTCGTGCAACCCTGTGACCCCGGTCGTTGAGTCGCCAGGTCGCAGCCGCCCTCCAAACGGTTCTCCGCGACTCGTGCGACCCTGCGACCCTTGTCGCTGGGTCGCCAGGTCGCAGCCGCCCTCCAAACGGTTGTTCGCGACCCTTGCCACCCTGCGACCCGGTCTCAAGTCGCAGAGTCGCACCCTCGAACTGCCAAGCGTTTGCGACCCAGCGACCTTGCGACCTAGTCGTAAAGCCGCGAGGTCGCAAGGTCGCTTCCTCCTGAAAAGCTTAAACCTCGTGACCCTTGCGACCCAGTCGCAGGTCGCTAACTCGCCCCTTCCTATGTTTTAAGTTGGGAAAAGTTAATAAACTGTGCCTAGGCTTTTATCATTATGGCATCTTTCTTATCCTGGGATTCTTTCATGAATATGACAGGTGACTTCGAAGCAGACTTAAGAGTGTGTTCTCGTCTCTTCAAACTCGAGCGACATGGGACCTCTGGTGGCCCGTAGAAAAAACAAGAGCCCAGAAATAGAAGACATAGAAATGGATATACCAATGTCCCCGCCCCCGATCTACAGGGACACCTCGTGTTCATTTGCTAAAGGGGACAGCATGAGCTGGTATCAAGTATACCAGGAATTTGCTCAGCCAGAATTCCCAGAAGACCTCCCCGACCGGCAAGTATACATACAAATTAAAAGGTCGAAGCTCCACTATGCAGGTGCCCACCCTGCTATATTCCCATGCGCGGAGGTCATTGAGTGGATCATACAAAACACCGACCCCAAAAAATGGGTAATTCGGGACTATGAAGGTAAAGCATTTGTGACTCTCAAGGGCTCAGATGCTGAGTTTTACTATGCACTGTCGGAACGAGAGCAGATCTTCACAGAAGAATGGGCCACCACCCACACAGTCGCCATGATAGATACCCTGAGAGGGTGGTGGGAGGAGCCCGAAAAGTTCAAAGTCAAGAAGGATCAGGAATACCCAGTGGCGAGTCTCAAGAAGGTATATAAGCTGGTGGCAGTTATGCTTTGCAGGATATACGATCGTCCCGATGCCACCACTTTCAGCGGCACGTGGGTGTGCCTGATGAATTATGTCACTGTGCAAGGCACTCGTTTCAACTGGGCCAGCATGCTGATGGCATCTCTCTAGACAAACATATCCTCGGCACTAGCGCCAGAGGAGGGATATTCCTCTTAATTCTACATGGCTTCCTACTTGTTGGATGTTGTTTTTTCCCGGTGCCACTTTGAGGGATGGGCCCACAAGTGGGATCCAGAGCAGGCACACCCAATTCACATAGAGACAAAAGTATTTTGGGACTCCAGGTATAAGCAAGACATAGAGCCAATCTCGCAAATCTTCATCCCATCACTCTACAGGAAACTCTTCGGTCAAGACACTCCATGCATGTCCTAGCGAGCCATGGAGACGTTAGTCAAGGTGGCACATTGGTTCCCACTCGCAGAATATACCTTTATTCGAGTCTTTGGTTCATTCAAGACTCCCCATGCTATGCCCCGATTCGTTACAGATAAAATGCTCCTTCAGGAGGTTTGTTTTCAGATGATTTTCGGCTTCTCTAAGGTCCTGACTAAAGGTAAGAAGAAGCCGTGGCCTACACTGCCTCTCACCATTGGTGCCCACACGGTCAAGGATTTCAGAGAGGTAGAGGCAGAGGCAGAAGAAATGAGAGGTTTTCACCTAGGGCCGTTGGATCACCGGACGTATGACCCAGAGAGGATAGTCCCTGATCACTGTAAGCGGGCTAAGTTCAAATGGAGCTATCAACATATTGAATGCCCATACGAGGATGAGAAAAGAAACTGGTATAATGCGAATAGGGAACTTGCCGCGGGGGCGTGGTCCGATCAGGAAGATCCAGATGATCACACGTTGGAGGAAAGAATCCGTCAATTAGGAGGCGCTTCTTCTTCTCAGGCCAAGAAGCCTCGAACCAACACAGGTCACAACACTACTTCCCAACAGAAACAGCAAGAGGCCAAAGCTCAACGCGAAACTGAAAAGAAGACAAAAGAGGATAAAGAAAAGCGTAAAAAGAACCTGTTAGCCTCCTATAAATTATGTTATACCAAATGGTGGCTAAATTTGATTTCAAGCCTTCAAGAGATATATTTCCTTTGAAAATCCATCATCTTTGAAGTCTTATGATGATTCTCTGTCCTTTGAATTAATCTTCACTACTGTTTCCATCTTAAAATCACGCTGATTCACCAAAGAAAGCTATTCCAAAGGCCTCTGAAACTGCCTATTTCCACTTTTTCCCCCCATTTTCATAAAGCCTTCTTTCATCTTTTAACCCTCCATTTAGCCTCTAAAGCCCTCAAATCCCCTTCAAGCCTTGTGAAACCCCCCTTTATAAGATTTGAAACCCCGTCTTTACCCCTATCGAAACCTCCAAATCCCTCAAAAAACCCTTTAAAATCCTTGGAAATCTTCATTTTCTCACTAAGGGCTTAAGCCCCTTTCGGCTTAGCCCTTAGCCCCTTTCTCTGCATGTGACCCGGAGCCATAGCCAGGCGCTAAGCCCTTATCGCTCATCGTAATCGGAGTTTTCCCCTTTTCCCTTATCATTCTTTATTTTCCCAGCCGATGCGATGAGCGCCTTTCCCTCTGAATCTCGATCACCTTATTCTCCCACAGAACTAGGCCTCAGCGCTTATCTCAGCCCCCGCCATCGCAATTGCAAAAAGCTGATTCCCTTTGTTCTTTTCCCCCGACTCCCTGATCTTGCAATGAAATCCGGGTCGTTGATCTGAGAAGATCTACAGCCATCGCATCACCTAGTCCCTCGACTTCCGCCCGCTATGCGACAAACATCACACGTCATAGCCTGGCCCACCATGTCTTCCACCCTTGCATCTCTGCGCCTATCGCGTGCAACCCACACCGTCTGATCTGACACCCCAGATCTAACGGTCGCTACTCCATATCGCAAATTTTTTATGCCCGAAAATTAACTTTCCAAAATTTTGCGAAATGGGCATGGTTTTGAAGATCCACATGTCGGCCAATGTATAGAATCGCATTCCATTCACTCAAAACCGCCTTCCCCCATTTTGTTATGCGAAAACCATTCCCGGTTTTCCACCATACCGCTACTCTCCGCAACGTCGCTCCCGATTTAATCCTAGCTGTCAATCTCTGAGATCGCACGGTCCATATTATATCGCGATGACATCCACTTGCCTTTCATTTTTCTCTCGAAACGCTCACTGAGAAATCTCCACCGTAGATCATCCTGATCTAACGGTCCATGTCCCTTATCGCACTCAAGCCTCCATTGGACCTAGTTAGCTGCTCTGCCAGGGTTTTCTTCCCGTTTTTCCACTGCAATCACCACCTTCTCATTGCTCCTCCGCCACCCCAGAGCCTCTACAAGCAGTCTAAACCAAGCTTGCAGGATTTCATAACAGTTTATCGTATGTTTGCAGGTTTTCACGGCTGACGAAGCATGAATTTTCTCCACAGTCACTAGAGATGACATAGAGGCTCCGATAATTATCTTAGGGCCAAAAATCAATGTCAAAGGGAACCAAAACAAAGGGTGAGGTTGTGTCAATCAATGGATCAGATCCATGAACCCTCAGTGAACCATCTAGCTCAGCGAAACCCACCACCTGTACACAGAAACTCAGAAATGGTAAAGGTTATATATCAAGTGGCAGGAAGCAAAGGTTGAAGATTAAATGAATATCAAGGGCATAACACGTTAAAGAATGAAGACACATAGGAATAGAGAAACTCCCGGGAACAACAGGTGTGAACAGTTCGACCAGTCAGCAAAGATAAAGCATAAACAAAGCTAAGACAGGTTGAAGTACAAAGGGAAAGAGCAATTATTGGTACAGAACGCTGATTGACACAGACATAGCCCAGCTCCATGAACAAAGGTCTGTCAAGCAGTTATTACATCAAAGGAAACTACTACAAGCTGTCAGAAGCAGTTATTTAGAAGTATGGGAGTCCTCAAAGCCCATTCTTCCACTTAACTCACACCATAGGAGATAACAGTACCACTGCAGATAATATTTCCTCCCAAAGGACACTTCGTGGAGTGATTTCTGTCATGTCAAAGGGGCCTCAACAAGCAACGAGGTCACTAAGTCTGTCTAGGATTTAATGTTATGTTTATGACACAGAATGGAGCATTCGAATGCCCTCTCCTATCTCTGATGATCATTAAAACCTTCTTTACCTACTCTTCCTCATTTTTCCTATAAAGACTCTTTGAAGTCTCATTGTAAAAGGTTGGCATTTGGTGATTTCTAAAGTAATACATAGATTGATGCTTTGAAGAAGCATTGGTGTTCTGAAGGAGTGTGGAGGTCTCTATTTTTCTGTTGATGAAGGAGGCTGGACCTTTGGATCCCTGAGCCTGGTTTTGGTGAAGTAATCTCTTATTGTTAATATTGTTTCCCGTTGATCACTTTGTTCCATTATGCTTTGACTTACAGTAGGATAAAAAGTTTAGGCAGAGAAATGTATCTTAGAAGCACCTCTGACCTGTTTATCCTTCACTGTTTATATGTATTCTGCTACTGAACATGACAAGGTAGTTTAACAGCGCTCTTGAATATTCAGTTTGTTTTATTTCAGAAATGGTTAATTCAGTTGTGCTAAAGACTGTTTAGGTGTTCCCTCTTTCTTTGCCACTAAAGGTTGTATCTGAAATCTCCCTTTGATTATTAATGCTTGCAGTTTGACAGAGGTCTGTTTCAATCATACCCTCTGATCCTTACTGTAATTATTGTGTTAAAGGTCCCTATAATTGCAGTCCTAGATGTCTAAGGCGTTCCCTCTTCTTTGAATGCAATTGTATGTCTTTGTTGATTAAGCCCTCAACAACTTATAGGAGGAAATAGGGCATTCCCCGAATCCTATAATTCATTTAGAAGGTGTTAGTCTGCATTTCTCCTATTCTTTGAGTGTTTACGTTGATTAAGTCCATAACAGTGAGCTTACTGGAGGAAATAGGGCGTTCCCCGAATCCTTTAAGTCATTGTGAAAGGGTTTAGTTTTCTTTCCACTCTTAATCCTTAATGTTCATCCCATTTCACCTATATTATTCAACAGATCCTTGACCGAGTTAGATTTGCCCTCTGGTTTCTCTTCCTTCTCAATCAAAACTATTTGGACTTTCACATGACTCCATTGCCCAATGGCTTGTAGATTCCCATGCTCTATCTATACTGCGTGAAACATGTTTGTCCAACCAAACAAAACAAACAACCCTGCACTTCATAACTAGCCTAAAATCAACTTCTAAACCATTCAAGACACATCTTTATAAACATATTGAGAGATCCCTCTCTGAGACTAGGAGGGCTAGATCCTAGAGCTATAAAGCTTGGTTTGCATGTTGCCTTGTCACTTGGCATGCCAATCTGCCAAATCACAGGACCCCAACATTAATGGCAATCACGGTGGGACCTACTGAGTATATGATAGTCTAGCTAACTCTTGTGCACTCTTTAGTCCTACAAATCTCTAAAAAATCAGTTAGTAAGCCATAGAGTAGACTCTATTTGTTCGAGCACCTTAGCTAAGTGTTAAGATCAGACATAGGACACTCTCATAACCATAGAAATATACAAAATCCAAATATATTTCAGATTAGCTTCATAATAAGCATGGTGGTGGAACCATAAACATTTTACCTTCACAAAAAGCTAAAACTTCCACTTGGCGACTCCATTAGCCCCAATAGGCCTATTACCCATCCAGGTCCCCAGATCTCTTTAGGACTGTGTTAACCAGCCTTGAAGAAGTTGAGAGGCCTAGTCCCATATTAGATAAAACATTCTGAGAAGCAAAACTTTCAAAACAGTCCCTACAAACATCAGCCTCTCTCATTTTTGAAAAGCAGTCTGGCTTCACATAGGATCAACACTAGATCCCATCCAGACCCTAATCCTCCTACAATAGTTGACAATCCAGAAAGAATTTTGTGGCAGACTTCTAGAGCTGGAAAATTAGCTGCTGATAGGAACATCGCAAGAACAAAATCTCTCCCTGAAAACCTCGCTGTCTTGGAGGATTTACACTTTGACTTACATTATATTAAGAACATCTTTAGAACCAGATCTCAAAGT
This sequence comes from Pinus albicaulis, assembly GCA_034641835.2. NCBI lineage: Eukaryota > Viridiplantae > Streptophyta > Pinopsida > Pinales > Pinaceae > Pinus > Pinus albicaulis. The sequence goes on from CM076581.1 coordinate 1,174,036,690, forward strand.
GATTTAAACTAAACTGATCTTGAAACTGCAGGTTTGCAACAGAGCTTTAGTAGAGAATCTTCACCTTCTACTCCTCCTGATTCACAGCTTCTTCACCACTTTAGCCTCTTTCATAACCAATCTGCTCAAAACCAGTTTGCTGGCCCAAGTGTTTCTTCCACTCCAATCCATACCACCACTGTCCAAAACACTCCATTTCAGTGCACTTTCCCTCTTGTCAATCCACCCACTATAAATCCACTTTTCTTTCCAGCCATGGCAGCATGGTATGCCCCATTAGTGTTACCATAACCTATGGTTCCCTTGCCAAATGAAGATCAATCTAAAATTCCCCATTTCACTGGAAAAGAATTTACCACAGCTCAACAACATGTAGATAGGATGGAAGATGCTTTTGATTATATGGAAATAGAAGATGAGACCATAAAGATGAAAATCTTTGCTCAAAGTTTAAGAGGAAAAGTAAATAAGTGGTTTAAAGGCTTAACTCCTAATAGCATCAGTGACCTTCCCTCTTTACATCAAACATTCATAAACAAATGGGAAATCAAAAGCAACCCTCTCCAAATATTAACAGAGTATAACAATCTTAAAAGAAATCAAGGAGAAAGTGTTCATGATTACTCCACCAAGTTTAACAGTGTCTACAATGCTCTTCCACCTCACATGAAACCTTCCCAAGGCTTGGCCTTAGTAAAATATCTTAAAGGCTTCGATGCTGATATGGCCTATCAGCTAAGGGAGAGAGATTATTTAACTCTAGAAAACATGCAAAATGGAGTTGTGAGTGTAGAAGCAAAGTTAATTGAGAAAAGAGCTAGGTTAAGATCAGAGAAGAGGGTAACTTATAAAGATGATACTGCACCCTCAACCTCATCCTCTGATACCAAAATTGCAACCTAGTAAAGGTAATGGAAAGAATGCTTGAAAAGATAAGCTTGAATGATAGAGTGCCACCAAGAGAACACCAAAACAACCTCCAAAATAGAAATAGAAATCAGAATTTTAGGATAGAAAACAATCAAGATAGGCAAAGAGATAATGACCAACAAATTAGGCCTCCCTTCCAACAAAACTACGTAGATCAAGAGGAAGAAAGGGAGATTGAAAGGTTGGGAGAAGACCATGTAAACTTGATTGGATCAGACAGTGGGGATGATGTTTTCCTCACTGAAGAAGAACAAGGTTTCTTCTCCTCAGAAACAAAGGAAGATACATATGAGGAGTCCGAAGATTATAGATTGGGGTTTGAGAATGCAATCATGGAGGTACACAAACACTATGATCTAAGAAGCAAAGGGAACATAGATAATCCAAATGACAAAAACACTAGCTCTGTTGTTAGGAGAAATACAGAAAATCAACCTAAAAAGACAGCAAACAAAACCATCACAATAGCCAAAAGAGCTGATTCAAACAAAGACAAAAACAGCCAACAAGGGTTTGAAGAAAGTTGCCCTAGTACCTCTGCTAGTGGCCCTATTAAAACAACTCAGATTGACAATCCTAATAAATCTCAGCAAGTCAAAATTGTTGAAAGAAACATAAGTGAGAAAACAGATGTAAGTACGACAAAATCAATAGTTCCTTTCAGCCTTGAGAGAGAGATTGCAAAGATCAAAATTAACATACCTCTGGCTGAATTGGTGACCCAGGAAGTGTACAAAAACTAGGTTCTAAAAGCTCTGAATATAAATGTTGATAGTGATACTTTGAACTTGACAGATGACAAGCCAGAGCTGTTGTTTGGTCCTAAAATTGAAGGAAAATACCAAGAAAGGGCTGTGCCTCCCTTCTATGTCAGTTTAAACGTACATGACAAAATCCTACACAATGCCATGCTAGATTCAAGAGCATCACACAACCTTATGCCCAAGGTAGTAATGGAAAGCCTAGGCTTAGAGATTACTAGACCATATAAAGACTTGTACTCCTTTGATTCCAGAAGGGTCAAATGCTTGGGGTCAATTAAAGATTTGTGTGTTAACTTGTCTCAAATTCCTGCCAAGAATCTTGTAATGGATATAGTAGTAGCTGACATTCCCCCAAAATATGGCATGCTCTTGTCTAGATCATGGGGAACTAAGATTCAGGGCACCCTTCAAATGGATATGTCTTATGCCACCATACCAGTATTTGGTCAAACCAGAAAATTGTACAGGGAAACCCTCATGAAATACATTGTGAGCAGCAAAGATAAACCTCACAACACTCCTGTTTATTCCACCCATTCAGATTTAGATTCTTTTATTTTATACAATGAAGATGAAGTCACCCAAACGGAGAAGGAAAACAAGCAAGAGGTTAGTACACCTGAGCATTCGGAATTGTCTTCCCCTCAACCTCTAGATATCTCAATTCTCGGCAGCCTTGAGCAACACAAAACAAATGAGAAGGAAATAGAAAGACTTTGGAGAATAAGCTTTGATGGCTCTTGCAGCAAAAATAGTGCAGGGGCTGGTGTATGGATACACAACATATACAAAGGACATGCCTGCAAATTATATTTTTCATGCACTAACAACATTGCAGAATATGAAGCCCTTTTCCTTGGCCTGCATATACTTAAAAATTTAAAGGCCAAAAGGATATCAGTACAGGGAGACTCTGAGCTAATCATCAGACAAATCAAAAGGGAAATATTCAACCAAAAACCCCAAACTCAGAGAATATAGAAACACTGTTTTAGATCTCCTGAAAACTTTCGAAAAATATGAACTCATGTTCATACCAAGAGCCCAAAATCACCTGGCAAACGAACTTGCGTTTGCTGCTAGTAACTGCCAGATACCACAAATCGATGAACAGTTCATTATAAAGGTGAAAAACAGACCAGCAGTGTCTGATAACGAAGATCATTGGCAGGTATTTGACAATGATAAGCATATAGAGGATTTCCTGCAGTCAAAAAATGAGTTTTCCACAGCATCGCCAAGTTTCAGCCATGAAAAAGAATTTCTAAACGAGGAACCAATTCTTGAAACAGAGTCCTCCTTTCCTACTGTTATAAATCAGTTTGATCATCTTTTCAAAGCAAAATTATCCGATGATCCAAACCAAAAGGACCTCGAAGTTCTAGAATGTAAAGGTGATACCATACCCAAGGGCCTTGCTCCGTTAGAACAACTCTTCGACTTCAACGATGTGGCTAAAACGATGTGGCTAAGGAACCGAAAAAAGGACCCATGGAAACTAATGTGGAAGAGCACAACATAGGCAGCCCAACTGAGCCTAAAATGATTAAGTTATCTAGCACTCTTCCTACCCACATCAAACAGCAATACATAGCACTCTTTAGAGAGTTTATAGATGTTTTTGCATGGAACTATAAAGATTTGAAATCATATGACACTAGCATCATTCAGCACAAGATTCCTCTTAAGGAAAACCAAAAACCTTTCAAACAGAAATTAAGGAGGATAAACCCCGTTTTATTGCCTGCAGTAGAAAAAGAAATTAGGAAGATGTATGATGCAAGGATCATTGTTCCTCTCAAATACTCAGATTGGGTCTCCAATCTAGTATCTGTCAAGAAGAAGACAGGCGAGATTAGGCTATGTATTGACTTCAGGAACCTTAATAGAGCCTCTCTGAAAGATAATTACCCCTTGCCGAAAATGGACCACATTCTCCAAAGGGTAGTTGGGTCAAAAAGAATATCATTGTTGGATGGGTTCTCAGGTTACAATCAAGTGTTAGTCCTCCCAAATGATCGGCATAAGACAGCCTTTACCACGCCTTGGGGGACATTCATGTTTGTCAAAATGCCATTTGGTTTGATGAATGCAGGGGCCACCTTCCAAAGGGGCATGGACATAGCTTTCTCAGAAGACACAGGTTATTTCATAATCATTTACCTTGATGATATCACTGTTTTCTCCAAAACTGATGAAGAACATTTGAAACATTTAAGGAAGGTTTTCGAGAAATGCAGAACGTTTGGCTTGTCTTTAAACCCCAAAAAGACACTCTTTGGCCTCCAGGAAGGAAAGCTTCTTGGTCATATAATCTCTGAAGAATGGATCAAAATAGATCCTAAAAGAATTGATGGCACACTGAATATCAGCCACTCTAGAAACCTCAAAGAATTACAGTCTTTCATTGGAAAGATAAATTTTTTGAAGAGGTTCATCCCCAACCTTGCTGAGTTATTAAGGAACATCACTAACATGCTCAAGAAAGAAGTAGGTGTTAAATGGACAATGCAAGCTAAACAATCATTTGAACTGGTAAAACAAGCCCTTACTCAAGCGCCAGTCCTTATCAGTCCTGATTTCACCAAAGATTTCTATATTTTTTTCCTTTGCATCTGAACACACAATAGCTGCAGTACTGTTGCAAAAGAATAGCTTGGGGCAATAACAACCTATATCCTTCTTCAGTAAAGCCTTAAGAGATGCCCACTCAAATATAATATCATGGAGAAGCAAGCCTTGGCACTAGTAAGAGCATTAAAAGACTTTAGGGTGTACATTTTACATTCACATATCATTGCCTTTGTGCCACACACCGTAGTTAAAGATATTCTAAGTCAGGACCCCGATGGTAAAAAGGAAAAAAAATGGATTGCCACTATTCTAGAATACGACTTAGAAATCAGGCCTACTAAACTCATCAAGGGACAAGGATTGGCAAAACTCATGGCCAAGTCTAATTTCAAAGCTCTAGATATGAATATGGTTGATGCCTTGGAAGAAATAGAAGAGTTCCCAACACCATTTATTGAAGAAACATTCATGAACTCTCCATGGTATGCTGACATCATTTATGTGTTGCTTTATTTAAATGCTCCTCCTTTGTCAAAAACAAAAGCCAGATTTGTAAAACAGAAGGCTTTAAATTATTGTATAATAGATGGAGTTTTATATTGGAAAAATGTTGTTGGGATATTATTAAATGTTTACTTGAGGTTGATGCAGGAAAAATCATGCATGAAATGCATGACGGAGAATGTGGAGGGCACAACAAACAAGATCCTCAGATCCGGTTACTATTGGCCCACCCTTTTTCCAAACACCCATAAACTAGTGATGTCTTGCCACAAGTGCCAAATCTTTGATGGTAGAAGAAAGCTCTTGCCCTTACCTCTGCAACCTATTAATGTTGAAGCACCCTTTCAGCAATGGGGTTTGGACTTTATAGGGGAGATCCATCCATCCTCTCAGCCCAGCACAAATGGATCCTCACAACCACTGATTATTTTACCAAATGGATAGAGGCCATACCCACTAGGAATGCTATTGACTCTATCATTATTATATTCCTTGAGACCACATATTGTCTAGATTTGGCTGTCCTAGAAAAATAATCACAGACAATGTTGTTGCCTTTAAATCCAAGAGGATGGTTGATTTCTGCCATAAATATCAGATCACCTTGGGCCACTCCACTGCCTATTACCCCCAAGGAAATGGACTTGCCGAATCCTCCAACAAGAGCCTGATCAACATCATCAAAAAGTTGTTGGAGCAGAATCAGAAAGCATGGCATGGTAAGCTTGTTCATGCCTTGTGGGCTGATAGGTTAACCACCAAAAAGTCAATCAACATGTCCCTCTATGAGCTGGTCTATGGCATGGATGTTGTTTTCCCAACATCTTTAGGAGTTCCGGTCATGAAACTCCTTCAAGAAGTCCAAGCTGAAGAAAATGATATGCAGAGAAGGATCAATCAAACCATCCATTTGCAACAAACCAGAGAGGAAGTTTACCAGAGAACTCAAACAGTCCAAGAAAACATCAAAAGGTTATTTGACAAAAGGACTAAAGCAAATGACTTCCAAGTTGGAAATGTGGTTCTAAAATGGGATTCAAGGAGGGAAGAGAAAGGAAAGCATGGTAAGTTTGAAAATCTGTGGAAAGGGCCCTACATTATTCATTCCATAAGAGGACATAATGCATTTTTCCTACAAGAACCGAATGGTGAAGAAGTGTTGGGAGGTCCTGTCAATGGCAAGATGCTTAAACACTATTTCTGTCAAGAGTCTTAGTTTCAGAGTTTTTATCCATTGTACATACCATTTGCATAAAGAAAAATGGAAAGAAAAATACAAAAACAATAAAACAAAAAAAATAATAATAATAATAGAAAGGAGGGCAGAAATAAAACAAGATAGATATAGCCCCATACCAAAAGGAAAGGAAAATATGAAAGTGTGCAAGCTCAAATGCCACTACTTTAAGGAGCACTACTGTCCAATCATACAACCTAATCATGATTGGGCAGATTTCAATTTACTGCTGATAGGATAGTGAAAAAGATCTGCCAAACTGTTTAATCTTGGCTTATCAGTAGAACAGATTAGGATAGAAGAAAGATAACTGGTTCCAACATGCTCAAAACTTGAACCAACAAAGAAAAATAAAACAGCTCTAACACGATCAGAACCAGAGCTGAAATGAAAAAAAAAGGGTGACTCTAAAAAGCTCAAAATCTGAGTCACAACAAGAGGGAAGGATGCTTATTGTTTTCAGATCTCAAGCCTTCCAAATTTTGTGCTAAAAAATTCTGCAAATAATGCCTGTGTGCAGCTTGTTTCTATGCCATAGACCACAGCAAGTCAGAGTGCTTAATCCTGACTTGGCTACCTTTAAATTTCTATTTTAGAATATAGAGAATAAAATTTTGTAAGACAGTCTAATCCTGGCAGATAATAGTTAGGTAGAGAAACTTATGAGTTCCACTGCTTAATCTGAACTCATGGAGAAATAAGAGTAGCATTAGATAGGTTTATTTTTCTGTTTGCAGAATACAATGTTGAAAAAAGAGTTTGCCAGTCCAAGTGCACTCAAAGAAGAAAACAATGCTAGGACAAATAGTCTGGGGTAGGTAGAAGTGTTGTTCAAATGGATTTCTTGCTGCAGGACAGTGAAAAGTTGTCAAATGAAGAATTTTGACCAATGGAATGGCACTGGTTTACTGAAAAGCTAGAGATCAAAGAATCTGAGGTTCTTGACACCTAAAGAGCAAGTTGTCCTCCCCAAGTAGAGCCATTGTTAGCCTCCTATAAATTATGTTATACCAAATGGTGGCTAAATTTGTTATCAAGCCTTCAAGAGATATATTTCCTTTGAAAATCCATCATCTTTGAAGTCTTATGATGATTCTCTGTCCTTTGAATTAATATTCACTGCTGTTTCCATCTTAAAATCATGCTGATTCACCAAAAAAAGCTATTCCAAAGGCCTCTGAAACTGCATATTTCCACTTTTTCCCCCCATTTTCATAAAGCCTTCTTTCATCTTTTAACCCTCCATTTAGCCTCTAAAGGCCTCAAATCCCCTTCAAGCCTTATGAAACCCCCCTTTATAATATTTGAAACCCCATCTTTACCCCTATCGGAACCTCCAAATCCCTCAAAAAAAACCCTTTAAAATCGTTGGAAATCTTCATTTTCTCACTAAGGGCTTAAGCCCCTTTCGGCTTAGCCCTTAGCCCCTTTCTCCGCATGTGACCCGGAGCCATAGCCAGGCACTAAGCCCTTATCGCTCATCGCAATCGGAGTTTTCCCCTTTTCCTTTATCATTCTTCATTTTCCTCGCCGATGCGATGAGTGCCTTTCCCTCTGAATCTCGGTCACCTTATTCTCCCACAGAACCAGGCCTCAGCATTTATCTCAGCCCCCGCCATCGCAATCGCAAAAAGCCGATTCCCTTTGTTCTTTTCACCCGACTCCCCGATCTTGCGATGAAATCCAGGGCGTTGGTCTGAGAAGATCTACGGCCATCGCATCACCTCGTCCCACGACTTCCGCCCACTACGCGACAAACATCACACGTCATCGCCTGGCCCACCATGTCTTCCGCCCTTGCATCTCTGCGCCTATCGCGTGCAACCCACATCGTACGATCTGACACCCCAGATCTAACGGTCGCTACTCCATACGCAAATTTTTTATGCCCGAAAATCAACTTTCCAAAATTTTGCGAAATGGGCGGTTTTGAAGATCCACGTGTTGGCCAATGTATGGAATCGCATTCCATTCGCTCAAACTGCCTTCCCCCATTTTGTTATGCGAAAACCATTCCCAGTTTTCCACCATACAGCTACACTCCGCAACGTTGCTCCCAATTTAATCCTAGCCGTCGATCTCTGAGATCGCACGGTCCATATTATATCGCGATGACATCCACTTACCTTTCATTTTTCTCCCGAAACGCTCACTGAGAGATCTCCATCGTAGATCGTCCTGATCTAACGTCCCTTATCTCACCCAAGCCTCCATTGGACCTGGTTAGCTGCTCTGCCAGGGTTTTCTTCCCGTTTTTCCGCTACAATCACCACCTTCTCACTGCTCCTCCGCCACCCCAGAGCCTCTGCAAGCAGTGTAAACCAAGCCCGCAGGATTTCATAACAGTGTATTGTATGTTTGCAGGTTTTCACGGCTGACAAAGCATGAATTTTCTCCACAGTCACTAGAAGTGACATAGAGGCTCCGATAATTATCTCAGGGCCAAGAATCAACGTCAAAGGGAACCAAAACAAAGGGCAAGGTCGTGTCAATCAATGGATCAGATCCATAAACCCTCAGTGAACCATCCAACTCAGCGAAACCCGCCACCTGTACATAGAAACTCAGAAATGGTAAAGGTTATATATCAAGTGGCAGGAAGCAAAGGTTGAAGATTAAATGAATATCAAGGGCATAACACGTTAAAGAATGAAGACACATAGGAATAGAGAAACTCCCGGGCATAGCAGGTGTGAACAGTTCGACCAATCAGCAAAGATAAAGCATAAACAAATCTAAGACAGGTTGAAGTACAAAGGGACAGAGCAATTATTGGTACAGAACGCTGACTAACACAGACATAGCCCACCTCCATGAACAAAAGTTTGTCAAGCAGTTATTACATCAAAGGAAACTACTACAAGTTGTCAGAAGCAGTTATTTAGAAGTATGGCAATCCTCAAAGCCCATTCTTCCACTTAACTCACACCAGAGGAGATAACAGTACCACTGCAGATAATATTTCCTCCCAAAGGACACTTCGTGGGGTGATTTCTATCATGTCAAAGGGGCCTCAACAAGCAACGAGGTCACTAAGTCTGTCTAGGATTTAAAGTTATGTATATGACACAGAATGGAGCATTCGAATGCCCTCTCCTATCTCTGATGATCATTAAAACCTTCTTTACCTACTCTTCCTCATTTTTCCTATAAAGACTCTTTGAAGTCTCATTGTAAAAGGTTGGCATTTGGTGATTTCTAAAGTAATACATAGATTGTTGCTTTGAAGAAGCATTGGTGTTCTGAAGGAGTGTGGAAGTCTCTGTTTTTCTGTTGATGAAGGAGGCTGGACCTTTGGATCCCTGAGCCTGGTTTTGGTGAAGTAATCTCTTATTGTTAATATTGTTTCCCGTTGATCACTTTGTTCCATTATGCTTTGACTTACAGTAGGATAAAAAGTTTAGGCAGAGAAATGTATCTTAGAAGCACCTCTGACCTGTTTATCCTTGACCGTTTATATGTTTTCTACTACTGAACATTACAGGGTAGTTTAATAGCTCCCTTGAATATTCAGTTTGTTTTATTTCAGAAATGGTTAATTCAGTTGTGTTAAAGACTGTTTAGGCGTTCCCTCTTTCTTTGCCACTGAAGGTTGTATCTGAAATCTCCCTTTGATTATTAATGCTTGCAGTTTGATAGAGAGGTCTGTTTCAATCATACCCTCTGATCCTTATTGTAATTATTGTGTTAAAGGTCCCTATAATTGCAATCCTAGATGTCTAAGGCGTTCCCTCTTCTTTGTTGATTAAGCTCTCAACAGTGAACTTATAGGAGGAAATAGGGCGTTCCCCGAATCCTATAATTCATTTAGAAGGTGTTAGTCTGCATTTCTCCTCTTCTTTGAGTGTTTACGTTGATTAAGTCCATAACAGTGAGCTTACTGGAGGAAATAGGGCGTTCCCCAAATCCTTTAAGTCATTGTGAAAGGGTTTAGTTTGCTTTCCACTCTTAGTCCTTAATGTTCATCCCATTTCACCTATATTATTCTACAGATCCTTGACCAAGTTAGATTTGCCCTCTGGTTTCCCTTCCTTCTCAATCAAAACTATTTGCACTTTCACATGACTCCATTGCCCAATGGCTTGTAGATTCTCGTGCTCTATCTATACTGCGTGAAACATATTTGTCCAACCAAACAAAACAAACAACCCTGCACTTCATAACTAGCCTAAAATCAACTTCTAAACCATTCAAGACACATCCTTATAAACATATCGAGAGATCCCTCTCTGAGACTAGGAGGACTAGATCCTAGAGCTCTAAAGCTTGGTTTGCATGTTGCCTTGTCACTTGGCATGCCAATCTGCCAAATCACAGGACCCCAACAGAACCTGAAGGCAGAGCAAAAGAAGAAGCAGGCAGAAGAGGCCCGAAAAAGAAAGAAAGAGCAGGAGGCAGAGGCTGAGGCAGAACAACAGCTCAAAAGGGAATTAGATCAAGTGGAGGCCGAATTGAAGAAGAAAGAAGAACAGGAAGCAGCAACAGAAGCAAAGCGCAAGCAGAACGCAGAATAGGAAGCGGCAGCAGAAGCAGAGCGCAAGCCAAAAGCAGAACAGGAAAAAGCAGAAGCAGAGCGTAAGCGGAAAGAAGAACAGGACAAGGCAGAAGCAAAGCGACGTCAGAAAGAAGAGGAAGAAAGGAAAAGAAAAGAAGAGGAAGATCGAAGATCAAAGAACATCGAGACATCTCCTCCAGTCACAGAATCACAAACTGAGCTGCAGCCCATCGAAGTCTCTGTAGTCAATACACGTTTTGAGATCTCCGAGCCGAGCTCTTACGAAGGGCAAGAGGAAGAAGTATTTAACCTTACAAGGCTCACATATGATCAGTTCTCCTTCAAGATCCGACAGGAGAAAAGGAGATGTCTGGCACGAAACTCTTCTGCCCCAATCACACCTGCGACAGAGAAATATATAGTCCTGGATACTAGGACTAACCCAGTAATGATAGCATCGGCCGGCACTACTTTTGCCGCAACCATGGAGGTAAATGTAAACTGGATGAGTAGAGAGATCCTCTCTCTACAAAATAAGTTACAAGAATCAGAGCAAAGGGAGGCAAGGACAGAGCAAGAAAAGACAGCGTTAAAGGAGGAGATTCAACAGCTTCAAGACAAAATTGCTCCTGTTAACAAAGTACCGCTCACTGTCCGAAGAGAGTTGGAAATATTGGATGTCACCATGAGGCAGGTTTATGGGAAAATGTTCACTATAAAACAAACAGTTGCTCCCCTACTGAGAGCCCAAGCAGAGACTAAGCAGAGGAGCAAGCAACTAAGGGAGGCCTCCGCCACTTTGGACAAAATGATAGAATGGATAGGTCGGTACCCACAGGCTCCGGATAACTTGCCCAAGAAAGACTGGATCCACACCCAAGATGCCAAGGTCTAGATTCGGATTAAAATGTAGTCCAAGGATAAGTTATCCGAGGACCTAGAAAAGGTAATGGCCGCATACGAGCATTTGATCAACGTCATCGACTCAATGCATGCACTACACCACATTTCATCGCTGGGTGCATTGAGCGAGGAAAAGACATGGGGATAGGTGGATCAGGAGATTCAAACATTTCTGCAACCTATCAGACAGGCCGATGCCACTCCTGAACTTGCAGCATCGCAGGAGAACTTGGGTAAATTCATTGTTACACCAGTTTGGATCTACACTAAACTGGTATATTTAGCCAACCAAGTCACACTCAAAAGAGAGACTCTAATTCCAAATGCCTTGGAGTGCCTGCATCGGTTAAGGGAAGAAGTTCCCTTGATTTTCCCAGTAGCGGCAGATTATCGTGTGTGGCAGAACTTTCTCAGAGAGCAACAAGTTGATGCCCCTGACCTCACGATCACACACACATTCTCATGATCAGATGGCAGTAGGTCGCAGGTCACACTTTGCAACTGGGTCGCAAGTCGCACTGTCTAGCTGGGTCGCAAGTCGCAGCCTCCATTCAGGTCGCAAGGCAACCCAACAGTTGGGGAGGCGAAAAGTCGGGAAGCCCAAAGGGCAAGTTTTGGTCTATAAAAACTTCCTTCGGGAAGATTGTAAGGATCTTTTCTTCTGGGGACTCAAAGAGTTAGAGAGCATTGTATAGAAGGACTACACACTTTTGAATATGAATACAGATACTTGTTAAATTCCTTTTGGATCTGATGCGGTTTGATGTGTGAACACTATGAGTATTTTGTTTTCAGTTTCTAATATCTTTTGATTAATGAAACTGTGCTTCCAATTACATCATTGATGCATTATAGTTTTCTAGAGATGTGTTAATGGTGCTATGTTTATTTCGCTTTCTCAATGAATGTTAATAGCTTTGTTTACTGACATTTATATTTTCACCAAAACCATTTAAGGAAGTGAAGGGTGTTCTGCCATAAAGAATTGTTTCTTCTGTGGTTAGAACAGCATACAAGCATGACCCTAATGATATGTTGTTGACAGCATTTCCTTAGGCTCCATGCTTCATTATTCAGCTTGCTATGCATAGTGTTATATATTCATTTAACTCATCAATCATGTATCTCGTATCATCCAAATAAGCGTGTGTCCGTAGGTCTGTTGAAGTCCTATCGAGACCCAAGGAAAAGAAAATTAAGCGGTCGCCGGACCCACACCCCGGACGGGACCCCTATTCCAAACAGTTTAGAGTCTAGTCGAGACTTTTCACCGGGGAGATCCCCTGCTGTTGACCGGACAGATTTTCCCGTCAACAGAATTGGCGCTAGGAGGAGGGCCAATGGCAGCCTCCCAGCACACAAATAATATTTTGTTACAAACTCCCCAAGGGGAGGTCATAAACGATGACACCGGTCCTCCCCCTTTGGAAGATGTCTAAGGGGAGGAAGCTCCTTATTACGAGGTCACCAGGGACCAGTTAAGAGTTCTACGCCCGGTTGCCCGTAACCTCATCAGGGATTTGCAATTCACTCCAGTCATGAGTTTCCTCACCCATACTAGGACCCCTGCTGCTAACCTCACTCGCAACGGTGCCCTTGTAAATTCCCTACCTCAGTTGATAAATCTGATGGTTGAAGACCTCGCAACGGCCGTTGAGAATAACAAACCTATTTTGGAGCCCCAAGGAGCTGAAGAAGAAGAGCCCGACGTGAATGAACCCCATCCTAACCCTCAACCTAACCAAACCCGAAATAACAACAATCAGGTCCACCATCCACCAAGAGGCGCCGAGGGAAATAGAGGTCGAGGAAATGGAGGCGAGGGAAATAGAGGCCGAGGGAATAGAGGTCAGGGAGATAGAGGCCGTGGCCAAGGTCACCATGCCGCCCACCGCCGTCAAAACCAAAATAGGGCCCCTATCTACAATTGGGGATATCTTAGAAATATGGCCAACCGCGAGGGACGTCAAGACGAGCACTCTCACCATGAAGGGGAAGCATCTGTGTCAGGTGCGGGAAGTGAATCTGAATCTGAAATCAGGTACTACGAGCATGCCAGGCGGGTGCAACCGCTTGCTTGGATGGCCCAATCCCCATTAGATCTCTTAGGCCCCCTCCATGACATGCCTAGGCACCCTGAAAAGCACCTCCCCAAGTTTGACCCCGAGAAAGGCACGTTGGTCGAAGACCACATAAGTAACTTCTACCTTTCACTGCAAATTATGCGAGTTCAAATAGATGATGTTGCCTGCCGTCTTTTTCCCCACACTCTTGAGAATATAGCGGCCACCTAGTATCGCTCTCTCCCAAGTGCCTCTATAACGTCATGGGACCAATTCCGTCGCATTTTCTTACAGAAGTTTTCGGAGGACAAAACCCCCTCCATGCTCTTCACGGAGTTAAGTATCATCAAATGCCAAAAGAAAGAGAAGGTCAGAGATTTTAATCAGCGTTTCGCTACCATACTGAACAAATTTCCCCCCAACTTGGCGTTGGATGACTCTATCACCATAGACTACTACACAAAGGCTCTTCCTAGAGACATTGTCGTCTTCGTAAAACGCGAGTCTAGGGCTACCCTTGCAGCAAATTACACAGCTGCCCTTGCCGTAGAAAAGGACATGCTTTCCATAGGGGTCATCGATCATGAAGGACGAGACGATCACAAACCCACCTTGAAGAAGAATCAGTCTTCCACACTCAAAACCACGGATAAGGACAAAGATACTTTTGACTTCGAGAGTATAGCAAAGACCCTTAAGCTATTAACCAATGAAGTCTCTGATCTAAAGAGAAAGGGCATTGAATCCACTACTGGCACCAAGATGCAAAATCCCTTTTTCAGAAAGAATACCCCCACCACCACCCGACCTCCATCAAACCCAAACACTGTTCTCAACGTGGAAGAAATCGGAAAAGATAATTTTTGTTCTTTCCACCAGGCCGCCCACTCTGAGAAGACATGCCCTCAATGGATTGGCAGCATGACTGCAGTAGTAAATCAACTCCTGGATGATCAAACCCCAGGGGACGCAGGAGAGGATGATGTCTCAGACAATGAAGAAGATCTGCCCCCTGATGAAGAACTAGGATCTGTCGTCCTTGCGTTGATGTGACCCGCGGGGAAAGCACCCACGCCATCACTGATATCAACATGGCCGACGACCCTAAGGTCGAGCCCGTTCAAAACTACAGCCTAAGAAGCAAAGGACCGGTTCCTGAACAGTCCTTCAAAGAGAAGAAGAGGGCCTTCTTAAGGAAAATCTTACCCCCAGGGAATGAAGACCAAGCTGTTATTCCTAAGAAGTCCACTCCTAACAACACCCGAGTAAACCAGAAGAGCAAGCTGCCTGTAGGGTCGCCCAAAAACCCCACCGAGACTAGTCCACATTCTGATTCTAGTTACAACATTGTTGAAGACATGAAGAAAACTAGAGCCAAGATCTCTCTTTACGAGCTTGCCCGCATCACCAACCAACGAGAGCTTATTCTCAAAGCCTTCGCCAACGCCTCGACAACCAAACCTGTAAGCAACACATCCACCCAAGATAGTCCGAGCTTCCAGTCTATTGTGAACGCCGTAAATGCGAACTCCAGGGGATCTACTCCCCCCTTTCTCCTGTCGTTTGAAATTTTTAACTTCAACGTCCATAACTGCCTGGTTGATTCTAGCACATCCACAAATGTCATGCCCCTGTTTGTTTGTAAAAAGCTGAACATTCGCCCGAAGAAAACTGATGCTAGGAATATTCAGCTTGATAGATCGCAAGTGCCCGCTGTAGGTGAACTAAATAATGTCATCATCTGCCTGTCCTCTGACTCCAGAGTCCACCAGTGTATAGACATTGTAGTCGTAGACATTCCAGAAGCCTACGGTCTCTTGCTAAGCAGGGACTGGTCCAACAAGCTACAAGGGTACTTTGCTACCGATTGGTCTCACCTGTGGCTTCCCTACAAGGGTCGAAACAACCAAATTAGAGTGGAAAGTGAACCTTATATGAAACATACTGTGACTGACTTGGACGCTACCAGTGAACCTGTCAGCTTTGCCCAAGAGGAGCTCGACATGTGTTTCTTAGAGGCCATCTTCGGATGTTACCACCCCCCTTAGTCCCCAGTAAGCCCAGAGGTCCAATCAGAGCTAACGCTCGTCACTGAAGACTAGACTGTTCCCATCATACACCAAGCTGAAATCTCTCCCCAACCCACAGCTCTGGAGGAACCAGAAGATGATGTATGGACCTTGTATTATGATGGTTCCAAGACGCATGATGGAGCTGGAACGGGCTACATCCTGTTGGATCCCCAAAAGAATAAGTTTTTGATTTCATGCCGACTAGAATTCCAGTGCACCAACAATACCGCTGAATATGAAGCCTTAGTCCTCGGACTTAGAATGTAATATTCCTAATTAGCACCGCTAATTGGAATATTTGATTTTTGTATAGTTTTGCCGACTATAGTTAATTAATAAATAAAAGTGAGAAAAGGGGTCTAACTCACTTAAATAAAATAAAGTGTTTCCCTAGTAGAGGCAACGTTGTAACTTAAAGGGGAAGCCTTGGGGGTCCACACACACACATGAGAGAGGCCTCACGTAAACTCCTAAGGTAACTGCGCAGGTCAAGGAGGAACTCAAGGACGCAGTTAGGGTTTTGAGGGAGCTAGCACTATAAAAGGTGGGGGTTTCACTCCATTTGGCATCATTGATATGTTATTGATATTGAGAGCTAGACTTCTATCTACTTCAGCACGCCGGTTGTTTAGTCGGTCTGCAGCACTGTTTAGTGCGAATTGAGTGTCTCCGGTCGGAGATCTCACCCTTGGCTCCGGGGGACTTCGAGTGCCTGCTCAAGCAAGGTATTTCCTTCAGTTTCTATAGGTGATTTGCAGTGGATTTTGGGTGGACGTTTGCAGAGGAGCAGCCCTTTGGAGTGACTGCGCAGTTCAGGAGAGAGGACGCAGTTTCAGCAGGGGGGACGCAGTCATTGTGGTGCAGCGCAGTTGTGAGGTGACTTGGTGGTGGTTTTCAGCGTTTTTCAGTCTTGGGAGATTGTTGTGTCAGCCGGAGGTTTTGCAGGAGGATTCAGGCCCTTTTCTCAGCGTGTTCCTTGATGCTTCTGCGCTGGTCCTGAAGGGACAGCGTTTTTCTAGGAGGGTGGTTTCTGGGGGTGATTTTCGGAGGTGGTCCATTTTGTCTATGATTTCTGGGTTTTGTCCGGAGCAGCGAGTACAGGTGATCTGTAGATTTTTAGCTCATTCCGGCGAGGGGATCAGCCTCTAGTTCCAGTTCTTTCCAAGAGCAGCAGTTTACGGCAGTTTCTTCCAGCAGCTAGGAAGCAGTTTCTGTAGTAGCCATTTCCTGTTTCTGAGAGGGTTCTTCACTTGCCTGGTGCAAGGATAGGTGCTCTTATTCTGATTATCCATTGTACCCATTTATATTCTCGGATTAATAAAATGGCTTAGCATTCCTGGCATTTTATGTGTACTTGCTTTATATTCTGTTTCCGGCATTTTTCTATATAGTTGTATGCTTGTATTGCTGCCTATTTCCCGTTGGGGATATTACAGTGGTATCAGAGCATAATTCTGGCTCAGCTTGTGGTCTATGACATTGGGAAAGAGATCATACAGAGGTTTGCTGGAATTTTGGAGAGCAATAGCAGTTGCAGTACCAAAAACGCAATTGGAAAAAGGGCCAAAATATAAAGGGTCAAATTTTGAAGTTTGGAATTAGAAGAAACGTTTTCTGGGTTTTTTTGGGTTTTGGGCAAGGATCACCTTCCCAAATTCCTGGAATTTTCTGAGTAGTTTTCAGTGGGTAAATCGGAGGTCGAAGTTAAGCAGCAGTATGGTTTTGCAGCAGCCGTGCAGTTTCTGAGGAGCCTGTAGGCACCTAGCAGAAAATGCCAATGGCAGGTGGTGATGATTCGAGGAGATGGGAGACACTCCTCCAACACATGCAGGTGATGTCACAGAAACTCACTGCGTTGGAGGTTAGTTTTCAGATCGGTAAGGGATCAGGCACTTCCCACCATTTGCCGGAGCATGATGCCACTCAGCATATGGCATCACATACACCCACACGTCCTACCATGCCCACTTTTCTGGATGAAGACATAGGGGTGGGAGCACAGCGAGAGCCGAAGCCGGGCCACATGGGTGACTATTTTGCAGAGTACCAGGCATACGGGCAGGAGTTCATGAAGGCTCTCTCGTTCAGAGACTATGTCTAGCTCCGGCGAGATGGCAGACTCCGCAACTCTCACAGCAGGAATAGGCACTCACATGATGGGGGCTTGCAGCGCGCAGTGGGCAGATTCCATCTACCGACATTTGACGGGTCATCCAGGCGCTCAGAGAAAGCTTGGGTGGAGAAGTTGGATACCTCTTTCCAGCTTGACCGAGTATCGGAGAGGAAAACCATTAAAATGGTTACCTCGCACTTGGAGGATGAGGACACACAGGATTGCAGAGAGTTCGAGGATACACCTAGTGTGACACAGGACTCACCATCATTAGAGACCTCCTTGACCGTGTCGGTTGATATCGTAGTGGAGGAGGTAGAGCCTACCCCGGTAGAGCCATCCACTGAGGTGATGACTGGAGCCATGTCCGAGTCTTCGGGTGGTAGCAGCACACGACATATGGGTGAGGTATCAGGAGATGTATCCACTATCGATGAGGCACTAGGAGATACAGAGGTATTGGATGATGGTCGCAGACAGCGGTATCATCGGCTTCGGACGAACCTTCGAGTTTTGAGAGGGAAGGCCATGTCAGTACGGGAGGCCATTTTGTTGCAGGACCAGGCGCTAGAGGGTATGAGAGTGACTTGTGCCAAGTCGGCGGCCAAGTTGGTCCGCATTGGGGAACGACTGGATTCCTTGATGGTACAATCAGAGGGCACGTTGGAGCGTCAGATCATTCCCCTTCAGGCATGCATGGATGGGACTAGCAGTGTTGTTGGGTCATCTCTTCCCGTTGGAGAGAGAGAGGCAGAGCCACCTAGTCAAATCTCATATGTTGACTTGGATAGCGGTATGAGACGATCAGAGTTGCACAGGGTACAACATCCACATGTTGAGGTTGGATGGCGAGAGATTTTGAGTTGGTACCCGGTGGAGTGGGTTTTGGAGATAGTGGTGGACCCAGGTGTAGTTCAGCAGGAGTTCCTAGGTGTTGGGCATACAGGGACCCCAGATTGGCATTGGGATCCAGGTGGGATCACCTATCACTTCCCAAGCAGGTCGGTTGACTATGTCTTGGAGGATACAGTTGGCCTAACTGTAGAGCATGCGCATTTGCTGGGGGATTTTCGTTCAGCTCCAGTGGCCAACCAGTTTATGGGCAGACTCCCTAGGTTGTCTTGGTATGACACTTATACACGGGATTGCGAGGTGGTCAACATACCTTGGCAGGAGTTTGTCGGAGGAGGTGGCATTGGTAGGCCACCAGATGGTGCCTTGTATGGGGCCAAGGATTCTTCACCTTTGTGTGGGGCACAGAGGACGCAGCAGAGCCGAGCAGTGGTGGTAACACTACTGACACTTAGGGAGATTCACTTCTCGGACCCCTCGAGGAGGATTTGGAGTGATGATCCATTCGTTGGCGGGTATAGCAATGCGACAGTGGAGATGCTGATACCGATTGGTGGTAGTCCGACATGTAGAGGCACATCTCTAGATCATCACATACAGGGATGTGTGGGAGCCTCTATCATTGAGCAGTGGATTACCGGTGGACATGGCATTGCATGGTGGTGTACCGTAGCGTGTGGGACTGCATTGTGGAGTAGGAGTGTCTTACATCACATTGAGAGCACGCGGGGAGTGACCGATGCCTGGACACATTCAGGACGTGAGACGATACAGGGTGGTACGACAGTAGCTTGGGGTATCCAGCAGGGTACAGGGGTATGCATCAGTGTGCAGTGGCATGTCGAGGAGTACATGGATGATCAGTGGTATGCGAGGGCATACAGCGTTGCACACCAGGGTCTTAGAGTATTGCATCCAGGGAGACTCACAGACAGGGACACTGGGCTTACCTTTGGGGGTATTGCACCCAGGATCGATGAGGAGACAGAGGAGCGGTACTTGATGGTATCCGTGGGGACTCACACACCCGACCTTCTTCTACATCGCTCATGGGCACAGCTGATTTTGTTGTTGTCCTTGGGCACTTTGGGCATGAGCAGCAGGGTACGTGAGGCACACCCAAGATATTTGGATGGCCCTCAGCACACCAGACGAGAGACTCCTCAGCAGTGGCACTGGGTCAGTGCACTAGTTGACAGCCATAATATAGGGGATGAGATGATCCTCTGCATTCGTGGCACGTTAGTCATTACTGAGCCTATGCTTGGAGAGCAGGTCATGAGGGAGACATGCATCATTTTTCCCTCAGGGCATGTCGAGATCATGCATGAGCAGAGGATACGGGTTACAGCAGAGGTAGTATCCCAGTATGTGTCTGGGCTCCAGACACTGTATCGACACTTTGTCGAGAGGGTGGATGGCATGTTCGATGCAGATGAGATGGCGGAGGTAGAACAGGAGAGCATTCCTTCTGTATGCCAGGGTGAGGACTCCTTTTCACATGAGTCCATAGGATCAGTTGAGGTCGCTTCTGGGGAGCGAGGGCAGTCATGCATGGATGGCGACAGTAGACTGTAGCTATATTCTAGTGTCCAGGGTGAGCAGTCATGGGACTCTGCGAGAGACACTCTGGGTGAAGAGTCACTTGTGACAATTCAGCTAGAGCAGCAGGTGATGGAGCCTGAGTCGACAGAGGAGGGCACTACTCACATCAGGCATGATATTCCTTTGAGAGAGAGCCAGATGGGCACTCACATCGAGTCTGTGGTGGATATGCAGCTAACCGCGGGGACAACCATTGAGGAGGAGCAGTGGGCTGCATTGACATCGAGTACGGTGACAGCTGTTGCAGATCCATATCCTCTGGAGTTGTTGGAGGTTGATGGGATTGTTTTGCATGGGGCTAGTAGACAGTAGGAGCTGTTGGATATGTTGGAGCATCCATCTTTGGGTCGACGCTGGGATGAGGCGCAGATAGATGTACTTGCAGTCAGCAGAGCTGCAGCGTTTTTAGTGGGTAGCTCTCTCCAGGAGTACATCGATGGAGTTTGCAGCATACCTTGCCCACTTTTTCCCATTATAGAGAGAGGGGCTTCCTTCTACAGGTAGCTTCCATTGACAGACAGGGTAGAGCAGTGGGAGTTGATTACAGGCTGGCGGCAACATCCCAGGCATGTTCCATATACCGTTGTTGTTGCCACATCAGATTCTTCTTCTAGGATGGACTGGCGGGAGATCATGAGTTGGTACCCTCTAGATGGTACGGTAGTCTTCGTAGGGAGAACAGTTGAGCAGGAGCCCGAGAGCATTGATGCTTGTTGGTGGTCTTCACCTCTTAGAGCATTGGTCATAGCCAGAGGCAGTGCATAGTCCGAGCCGTGGGACTTGTGCAATTATTGGCCACAGTGGTGATGGGATCCGGGAGGACTATTGGTTGGCTGGTACCGTGAGAGGCCAGTTTGGGATCCTGGCGTTGAGATATCCCTTCGTATCAGGGTGATGCAGGAGACAGAGAGGTTTCAGTGGGACCCAGGCACATTTTGCAGTATCGGTGGGGAGCATCAGCTAGAGAGTAGGCTTGTTCAAGCATTGCTTGAGAACAAGAAATTTTTGCCGGATGAGGATGCCACTTGGGAGAGCGAGCAGACTTTACAGCATCCATCACTTCAGTTGCTTGAGGACAAGCAACGTTTTTCCGGGGGAGACTGTAATATTCCTAATTAGCACCGCTAATTGGAATATTTGATTTTTGTATAGTTTTGCCGACTATAGTTAATTAATAAATAAAAGTGAGAAAAGGGGTCTAACTCACTTAAATAAAATAAAGTGTTTCCCTAGTAGAGGCAACGTTGTAACTTAAAGGGGGAAGCCTTGGGGGTCCACACACACATGAGAGAGGCCTCACATAAACTCCTAAGGTAACTGCGCAGGTCAAGGAGGAACTCAAGGACGCAGTTAGGGTTTTGAGGGAGCTAGCACTATAAAAGGTGGGGGTTTCACTCCATTTTGGCATTATTGATATGTTATTGATATTGAGAGCTAGACTTCTGTCTACTTCAGCACGCCGGTTGTTTAGTCGGTCTGCAGCACTGTTTAGTGCGAATTGAGTGTCTCCGGTCGGAGATCTCACCCTTGGCTCCGGGGGACTTCGAGTGCCTGCTCGAGCAAGGTATTTCCTTCAGTTTCTATAGGTGGTTTGCAGTGGATTTTGGGTGGACGTTGCAGAGGAGTTGGTCTCTTGGAGTGACTGCGCAGTCCAGGAGAGAGGACGCAGTTTCAGCAGGGAGGACGCAGTCTTTGTTGAGCAGCGTTGTTGTGTGGTGATTTGGCAGTGGTTTCAGCGTTTTTCAGCCTTGAGGAGGTTGCCATTTCAGCCGGAGGTTTTGCAGGAGGATTCAGGCCCTTTTCTCAGCGTGTTCCTTGAGCTTCTGCGCTGTTCCTGGAGGCACAGCGTTTTTGTAGGAGGAGGGTTTCTGGGGGTGATTTTCGGAGGTGGTCCATTTTGTCTATGATTTCTGGGTTTTGTCCGGAGCAGCGAGTACAGGTGATCTGTAGATTTTTAACTCATTCGTGAGATCGGCCTCTAGTTGAGTTCTTTCAGACGACGATTTACGCGATTTCTTCAATGACCCCAGGGCTTGATTTCTGTAATGTATTTCTACATTTCGAGGGTTCTTCACTTGCACAGGTGCAAAGATGGAGTGCTCTTATTCGATTATCCATTGTACCCATTTATATTCTCAGATTAATAAAATGGCTTAGCATTCCTGGCATTTTATGTGTACTTGCTTTATATTCTGTTCCCGGCATTTTTCTATATAGTTGTATGCTTGTATTGCTGCCTATTTCCCGTTGGGGATATTACATAGAAAGGCGTTGGACCTAAAGGTAAGATGCTTAAAGGTTATCGGAGATTCTGAGATCATCACTCGTCAGGTATGCAATACCATCCATTGCTTGTCTCCGCACTTAAAAGCTTATCAACAAGAGGTATGGCATCTAATTTCTGCTTTTGATGCGTTTGGTATTAAATTTGTGCTTAGAATGCATAATGCGGCAGCTGATACTCCGGCTAACGCTACTGCTAGGTTCACCCCTTTAAGAGATGGTTTTTCTATTGAAATAGTGTATAAACCATATGTGCCAGATAACATCACTAATTTTCGCGTCTTTGATGATGACGAATAGATACTGGAATTCATGCTCAGCACCGAAGTGTTCAAAGACGCAGTGATAGAAGAAGCAGACCATGATCAAGCCTTGCAGGAAGAACATGATGAACACAAGGAAAATCCCATGCCCAAGGGAATAGTGTCACTTGAAAATTTATTCGATCTGCAGAACCGCTTCTGCGGTCCCCCAAATACCAAAATACAAAGTTCCACCTTGGCACATCGCCAGGCAAACTTAGGAACAGACGAGGACCCGAAGTTCATCAACCTCGCGACACACTGCTCCGATCAGGAGAAGCAAGCTTTCACCCAACTATTCCGAAAATACCAAGATGTTTTCGCTTGGACGTATGATGAACTGCGTACGTATGACACTCGAATCATTCAGCATGTGATCCCTATGAAGGAAGGAGTGAAGCCTTTCTAACAAAAGCTAAGAAAAGTGCATCCTACACTGGAACCAATGATTCAGAAAGAACTTAAGAAACTTTTGGATACGCGCATCATCTTCAAAGTTCGGCACTCCACTTGGGTATCAAATCTGGTCCCGGTATGGAAAAAATCAGGTGAGATCTGTTTGTGCGTGGATTTTTGAAAATCTGAATAGGGCCTCAGACAAAGATAGCAACCCGGTGCCCCCTATGGAACAAATATTGCAAGCCGTATCCGGATCCAAAATGTTCTCATTGTTGGATGGGTTTTCCGGGTATAGCCAAGTGCTAGTAGCTGAACCCGATAGATTAAAAACTACGTTCCGGACTAAGTGGGGGACTTTCACTTTCAGGCGCATGCCCTTCGAATTGATAAATGCTAGGGCAACTTTCCAACGGGCCATGGATATAGCTTTCCATGGTCTAATAGGACAAAGCATGGTAGTATATTTGGACGACGTCACCGTGTTTTCGAAACACCGGGGCGATCACTTACGCCACCTCAAGCAGATTTTCGAAAGATGCAGGAAGTATGGGATCTCACTCAACCCAAAGAAAAGTGTTTTCGCCGTGTCAGAGGGGAATTTGTTGGGCCAAATCATAACCAAGCATGGTATTGTTGTAGATCCCGAGCGAGCGAAGGTCATCGCCCAAATTCCACCTCCTAGTAGCAAGAGGGCCATGCAATCTTTCCAGGGGAAAATCGACTTTGTACGGAAATTCATATTAGATTTTGCCCAAATAGTCAGGCCTTTGCAGGGGATGATCAAGAAGGATGCGATTTTCAAATGGAATCCACCTGAGAAGGAGGCTTTCAATAAAATCAAGCAGGCCACAGTAGAAGCACCATCTCTCCAAAGCCCAGACTTCAGCAAAAGTTTCATCTTGTATACGTTCGCCTCGGATTCTTCACTTGCAGCTGTCCTCGCACAGAAAGACGCTAACAATGATGAACGACCCATATCATTCATGAGTATTGGGTTGCAAGGCGCTGAACTGAATTACCCTGAGATTGACAAGCAGGCTTACGCAGTATACAAAGCAGTCAAGCATTTACGGCCATACATCTTGAAAAGCCATGTCACAGTGTTCGTTCCCCACCCAGCTATTCATTCACTTTTCATGCAGCAAGAGCTAGGCGAGAGACGAGGAAACTGGATGGCATGTCTCCAAGAGTATGACTTGGAGTTCAAACCGGCACATACTGTCAAAGGACAAGAACTCTGCCAAATGGCTGTGAAGGCTGCAAGCTCACACGGGGTTGAAGAAGAATGTTGGGAACAAGAAATCGACATGTATCAAAGCAACCACGCACCTCAGCAGAGAAACCTTTCTCAATACTCGGACATTTTGGAATATTTGGCCCACGACGTAATGAACCTTGTTTTGACTGCTCGACAGAAACGCGCAATAAGGCTAAAGGTTGCATCCTACCAATTAATACAAGGAAAACTTTTCAAGAAACATTACGATGGAGTTCTGCTACGTTGCCTGGAACATGATGAAGCACAGAACGTCCTGATCGAACTACACGATGGACCAGTCGGAGGACATTTTGCAGGCGATACCACTGCCCACAAAATAATGTGCGCAGGCTACTATTGGCCAACTCTCTTCAAGGATGCTCACGCATATGTCCGGAAGTGTACCCAATGTCAGAAGTTCACCAATCGAGAAGCACGGCCAACCGCTCCATTACAGTCAGTGGCAGTAGAGGAACCTTTTCAACAGTGGGGGTTGGACGTGATTGGAGAAATCTTACCGCACTCCTCCAAGCAACACCGATATATCCTCACCGCTACCAACTATTTCACCAGGTGGGTAGAAGCTATACCACTATGTCAAATCAACAATCAAGAGGTCATAGAGTTTGTCACTCATTCTATCATAACCAGGTTTGGCGTTCCAACTTCCCTTACTTTTGACAATGCAATTTATTTTTCGTCTTTCAAGTTGTATGATTTTGCTTTGGAAAATGGTATTGTACTTAAACACTCTGCAAATTATTATCCCCAAGGAAACGGGTTAGCCAAGTTGACTAATAAAAACCTTATCCGCATCATCAAAAAGACTCTGTTGTCCCACCAGCGAAACTAGCATAACGCCCTCCATAACGCCCTTTGGGCTGACTGGGTCACACCCAAATCCTCGCTCGGCACCTCCCCGTATTTTATTGTATATATAAAAGAAGTCGTCCTTCCTCCCCACCTATCTCTCCCTGCCCTCCAATTGTCCCAAGAAAGCCATGGCACCCCATGCCCCACCATGCAGGCCCAAATCAACACATTACTGACACTGGCGGAGGAAAGGCAAAAGACCCAGGAAAAATTCGCCATCCACCAAAGTCGAATTAAGAGATGGTTTGATAAAAAATCCGCCGGGAGTAAAATTTTCAAAGTAGGAGACCTTGTTCTTAAATGGGATAAAGCTCACAAAGAGAAAGGGAAACATTCCAAATTCCAAGCTCTTTGGACAGGTCCATTCCAGATTAAGGAGAAGTTTGGTACCCACACTTTTAGACTGCAAACTCTAAAAGGAAGAATCGAGGTCCTCCCGGTAAATGAGCATGACCTCAAGCATTACTTCACTTAATAGCCCTCAGAGGGTCGTCCCACCCCTGTACCATATTTTATTGTTTTCTGTTTTAGTTTTCGTTTTTGTAGGCGTCCTTCTAAAAAACTTCAATAAGGTGGAAAGCATTGTAGAAGTCACGCAATTGGCATACTGCACCAGGATCTGTGCTGATGATAAGTCTCTCCTGAAAAACACAAAAGGTGGTAGGAGCTTGCCTGTGATTGACATCCAAAGGTAATACATGACCTCGTCCAAGCTACCAAGCGTGGGTAGCTCACCTAGCAAGCTTGAAAGGGTGTCTGTGAAAAGAAAGTTGGTTAAAGCGGCAACTAGACCGAAAGGGAACAGAGCTATCTTCAAGTGACCTAAGGATATCCGAGAAAACCCAAAGTCCTCATACAGACCAGGAGAAACCTCTCTTGCAAGTAAAATAAGTCGGGATCCCTCATCCGCCCAGGCAAAATTGCCTCTCTCAAATAAATGCCATGAGCACATCTAAATAAGTGCCTTGGGCACATTTAAAATAAGTGCAGTAGCACATCAATAAAGGGTAAAGGATTGAGAAAGGCTTCCTGCGCAGAGAGGCGATGCGACGACTCCACCGGGGTACTGACCGGGCTCGCTAGCAGCGGAGCGACGTCCGTGACTCCTAGGCAGTGACTCCGCCAGGACCGCAAGGTTTGCAGGCAACGGAGCAACACAATGAGGACGAAATAATTATACCGAATCCTGTAAGTGCTCCAACCCTTTTGGTCCGGAAACCATAAGCAAAAATAAAAAAACAAAAAATAAAAAAAAGAAAGAAGAAGAGAACTCGGTCAACCAGCACCTAAACAGGCAAGCAGGCAAAGCAACCTCGCAAGGTGCAAAAGGCAAGATCGTGGGAATCTAAAGGTGAAAGGAACAGCCTGCTAAGGCCCCTCCCTCCCCCCACCAAGGCAAATCATCAGTAGAGGTTTTGGGTCCGACCAGTGAATCGCCATTTGTTGTAGCCTCTACAACACCCTCCAAAAATCAACCCTCTAAAAATTTTTTTGGAGCCCCCTGAGCATCGAAAAAGCCAAGTTAAAATCTGTAAAAGTTAAGAGTCACTGAGTCGCAAAATGGTTCTTTTCCCCAAATCTGCGACCTAGCAACCCTACGACCTCTCGGGTCGCTAAGTTGCTAAGTCGCAGACCTCTTAGATTTTTCAAGATCGAGACCCCGCGACCTTGCGACCCCGCGATCCCCTAGGTCGCGAGGTCGCACCTCCCTTAAAACACAAAACATTGCGACCTAGCGACCTCATTAATGGCTCGCACACGCGACCCTTTCATAAATAGGAGAGTCGCTAGGTCACATTCTGTTCATGTGACAGAAAGAAAAAAACGCTTCTGACAAGCCGACTGGAGCGCGATTTTCCCGGGTAAGTTGTCGTTTCCTCCTGCTGTTTCCTTTTTTTACTTTGTTGCCCTGATTACCTCTACCTTAGCCTTTAAAGCCATCCATCATTCCTCCTCTTGATCCTTTAGGACTTGAGATGCCTTAACTACCCTAACACTCCTCCTCCTTGCACAACCCTGTAACCACAATTCATCCAGCCTCCTTGATATGTGTTTTTCTCCTAAAACTGCTTCCCCTCTTTTGTTTTGATGACCCACTTAGCCTTGCATTATTTAAAGTCAAAAGGAAATCTATTGCAATAATGCAATGGACTACGTCGTGTGCTAAAAAACCCGGCCAGCCCTAGTGCGACTTCCGATCTTTGCAACTTCGCGACTCGTGCAACCCTGGTCGCTGAGTCGCCAGGTCGCAGCCGCCCTCCAAACAGTTCTCTGCAACTCGTGCAACCCTGCGACCCTGGTCGCTAGGTCGCTAGGTCGCAGCTGCCCTCCAAACAGTTGTTCGCAACCCTTGCGACCCTGCGACCTGGTCGCAAGTCGTAGAGTCGCACCCTCGAACTGCCAAGCGTTTGCGACCCAGCGACCTCGCGACCTGGTCGCAAAGTCGCGAGGTCACAAGGTCGCTTCCTCCTGAAAAGCTTAAACCTCGCGACCCTTGCGACCCAGTCGCAAGTCGCTTACTCGCCCCTTCCTGCGTCTTCAGTTGGGAAAAGTTAATAAACTATGCCTAGACTTTTATCATTATGGCATCTTTCTTATCCTGGGATTCTTTCATGAACATGAGAGGTGACTTCGAAGCAGACTTAGAGTGTGTCCCCGTCTCTTCAGACTCTAGCAACATGGGACCTCTAGTGGCCCGCAGAAAAAACAAGAGCCCAGAAATAGAAGACATAGAAATGGATATACCAATGTCCCCGCCCCCGATCTACAGGGACACCTCGTGTACATTTGCTAAAGGGGACAGCATGAGCTGGTATCAAGTATACCAGGAATTTGCTCGGCCAGAATTCCCAGAAGACCTCCCTGACCGGCAAGTATACATACAAGTTAAAAGGTCGAAGCTCCACTATGCAGGTGCCCACCCTGCTATATTCCCATGCGCAAAGGTCATTGAGTGGATCACATACAAAACACCGACCCCAAAAAATGGGTAATTCGGGTGTACATTTGCTAAAGGGGACAGCATGAGCTGGTATCAAGTATACCAGGAATTTGCTCGGCCAGAATTCCCAGAAGACCTCCCTGACCGGCAAGTATACATACAAGTTAAAAGGTCGAAGCTCCACTATGCAGGTGCCCACCCTGCTATATTCCCATGCGCAAAGGTCATTGAGTGGATCACATACAAAACACCGACCCCAAAAAATGGGTAATTCGGGACTATGAAGGTAAAGCATTTGCGACTCTCAAGGGCTCGGATGCTAAATTTTACTACGCACTGCCGGAATGAGAGCAGATCTTCACAGAAGAATGGGCCACCACCCACGCAGTCACCATAACAGATACCCTGAGAGGGTGGTGGGAGGAGCCCGAAAAGTTCAAAGTCAAAAAGGATCAGGAATATCTAGTGGCGGGTCTCAGGAAGGTATATAAGCTGGTGGCAGTTATGCTTTGTAGGATATACGATCGTCCCGATGCCACCACTTTCAACGGCACGTGGGTGTCCCTGATGAATTATGTCACTGTGCACGACACTCGTTTCAACTGGGCCAGCATGCTGATGGCATCTCTCCAAACAAACATATCCTCGGCACTAGCGCTAGAGGAGGGATATTCCTCTTAATTCTACATGACTTCCTCCTTGTTGGATGTTGTTTGTTCCCGGTGCCACTTTGAGGGATGGGCCCACAACTGGGATCCAGAGCAGGCGCGCCCAGTTCACATAGAGACGAAAGTATTTTGGGATTCCAGGTATAAGCAAGACATAGAGCCAATCTCGCAAATCTTCATCCCGGCACTCTACAGGAAACTCTTCGGTCAAGACACTCCATGCATGTCCTGGCGAGCCATGGAGATGTTAGTCAAGGTGGCACATTGGTTCCCACTCGCAGAATATACCTCTATTCGAGTCTTTGGTTCATTCAAGACTCCCCATGCTATGCCTTGATTCGTTACAGATAAAATGCTCCTTCAGGAGGTTTGTTTTCAGATGACTTCCGGCTTCTCTAAGGTCCTGACTAAAGGTAAGAAGAAGTCGTGGCCTACACTTCCTCTCACCATCGGTGCCCACACGGTCAAGGATTTCAGAGAGGTAGAGGCAGAGGCAGAAGAAATGAGAGGTTTTCACCTAGGGCCGTTGGATCACCGGATGTATGACCCAGAGAGGATAGTCCCTGATCACTGTAAGCGAACTAAGTTCAAATGGAGCTATCAACATACTGAATGCCCATACGAGGATGAGAAAAGAAACTGGTATAATGCGGATAGGGAACTTGCCCCGGGGGTGTGGTCTGATCAGGGAGATCCAGATGATTACACGTTGGAGGAAAGAATCTGTCAATTAGGAGGCGCTTCTTCTCAGGCCAAGAACCCTTGAACCAGCACAGGTCACAACACTACTTCCCAACAGAAAGAGCAAGAGGCCAAAGCTCAGCACGAAACTGAAAAGAAGACAAAAGAGGATGAAGAAAAGCGTAAAAGGAACCTGAAGGCAAAGCAAAAGAAGAAGCAGGCAGAAGAAGCCCGAAAAAGAAAGGAAGAGTAGGAGGCTGAGGCTGAGGCAGAATGGCAACTCAAAAGGGAATTAGATCAAGTGGAGGCCGAACGCAAGAAGAAAGAAAAACAAGAAGCAGCAGCAAAAGCAGAGCGCAAGCAGAAAGCAGAACAGGAAGCGGCAGCGAAAGCAGAGCGCAAGCAGAAAGCAGAACAGGAAAAAGCAGAAGCAGAGCGTAAGCGGAAAGAAGAACAGGGGAAGGCAGAAGCAAAGCGACTTCAAAAAGAAGAGGAAGAAAGGAAAGGAAAAGAAAAGAAGAGGAAGATCGAAGATCAAAGAACATCAAGACATCTCCTCCAGTCACAGAATCACAAACTGAGTTGCAGCCCATCGAAGTGCCTGTAGTCAATACACGTTTTGCACTCTCCGAGCTGAGCTCTTACGAAGGGCAAGAGGAAGAAGTATTTAACCTTACAAGGCTCACATATGATCAGTTCTCCTTCAAGATCCGACAGGAGAAAAGGAGAAGTCTGGCACGAAACCCTTCTGCCCCAATCACACCCGCGACAAAGAAAGATATAGTCCTGGATACTAAGACTAACCCAGTAATGATAGCATCAGCCGGCACTACTTTTGCCGCAGCCACGGAGGAAAATGTAAACCGGATGAGTAGAGAGATCCTCTCTTTACAAAATAAGTTACAAGAATTGGAGCAAAGGGAGGCAAGGGCATATCAAGAAAAGACAGCGTTAAAGGAGGAGATTCAACAGCTTCAAGACAAAATTGCTTTTGTTAATGAAGTACCGCTCACCGTCCGAAGAGAGTTGGAAGTATTGGAGGTCACCATGAGGCAGGTTTATGGGGAAATGTTCACTATAAAACAAACAGTTGCTCCCCTATTAAGAGCCCAAGCAGAGACTAAGCAGAGGAGCGAGCAACTGAGGGAGGCCTCCACCACTTTGGACAGAATGATAGAATGGACAGGTCGGTACCCACAAGCTCCGGAGAACTTGCCCAAGAAAGACTGGATCCACACCCAAGATGCCAAGGTCCAGATTCGGATTAAAATGCAGTCCAAGGATAAGCTATCCAAGGACCTAGAAAAGGTAATGGCCACATACGAGCATTTGATCAACGTCATCGACTCAATGCATGCACTACACCACATTCCATCGCTGGGTGCATTGAGCGAGGAAAAGACATGGGGACAGGTGGATCAGGAGATTCAAACATTTCTGCAACCTATCAGATAGGCCGCTGCCACTCCTGATCTTGCAGCATCGCAAGAGAACTTGGGTAAATTCATTGTTACACCAGTTTGGATCTACACTAAACTGGCCTCTTTAGCCAACCAAGTCACGCTCAAAAGAGAGACTCTAATTCCAAATGCCTTGGAGTGCCTGCATCGGTTAAGGGAAGAAGTTCCCTTGATTTCCCCAGTAGCGGCTAATTATCGTGCGTGGCAGAACTTTCTCAGAGAGCAACAAGTTGATGCCCCTGACCTCACGATCACGCGCACATTCTCATGATCAGATGGCAGTAGGTCGCAGGTCACACTTTGCAACTGGGTGGCAAGTCGCACTGTCTAGCTAGGTCGCAGGTCGCAGCCTCCATTCAGGTCGCAAGGCAACCCAACAGTTGGGGAGGCAAAAAGTCGGGAAGCCCAAAGGGCAAGTTTTGGTCTATAAAAACTTCCTTCGGGAAGATTGTAGGGATCTTTTCTTTTGGGGACTCAAAGAGTTAGAGAGCATTGTGTAGAAGGAATACACACTTTTGAATATGAATACAGATACTTGTTAAATTCCTTTTGGATCTAATGTGGTTTGATGTGTGAACACTATGAGTATTTTGTTTTCAGTTTCTAATATCTTTTGATTAATGAAACTGTGTTTCCAATTACGTCATTGATGCATTATAGTTTTCTAGACATGTGTTAATGGTGCTATGTTTATTTCGCTTTCTCAATAAATGTTAATGACTTTGTTTACTGACATTTATATTTTCACCAAAACCATTTAAAGAAGTGAAGGGTGTTCTGCCATAAAGAATTGTTTCTTCTGTGGTTAAAACAGCATACAAGCATGACCCTAATGATACGTTGTTGACAGCATTTCCTTTGGCCCCATGCTTCATTATTCAGCTTGCTACGCATAGTGTTATATATTCATTTAACTCATCAATCATGTATCTTGTATCATCTGAATAAGCGT
The DNA here is from genome assembly GCA_034641835.2 of Pinus albicaulis. Classification (NCBI taxonomy): domain Eukaryota; kingdom Viridiplantae; phylum Streptophyta; class Pinopsida; order Pinales; family Pinaceae; genus Pinus; species Pinus albicaulis. The sequence goes on from CM076581.1 coordinate 1,174,068,619, forward strand.
GTGTCCGTAGGTCCGTTGAAGTCCTATCGAGACCCAAGGAAAAGAGAATTAAGCGGTAGCCGGACCCACACCCCGGACGGGACCCCTATTTCAAATGGTTTAGAGACTAGTTGGGACTTTTCACCAAGGAGATCCCCTGCTGTTGGCTGGACAGAGTTTCCCATTAACAGGGTATTAATAAAGCTGAGTGTGAATCTTCTAGAAAACGAAGATCAAGTCATCTTTTAATCTGAGCCATTGATTAATGATATCATATTGGTCGTTGATTTATCAGCGAAAAGACTATAAGAAGGGGCTTGAGGGTCATTTGGAAATCAAGTTGGGAACACTCTCAGTACCTGAAGCAAATCGATTCTGAAGTAAGAGAATTTGATTTCAGTGGGTGAAATTGTAGAGGCAGGGTTGCAGAATAAGGAGGAGGGAGGAGTCAGTTATCGGGAAGCAGAAGTCTGGAGGATGAAGGGAAGGGTGAGCTGATCAGCAGCAAGACCCCCTCCATGCAGAGTTACGCAGTCCAGGGAGAGACTGCGCAGAGCTCTCACGCTGGATGATGCAGAGGGTGAAGGATGTCACCCCAAGGGTCTGAAATTTGTCTGGAGGTTCCAGAAAATTCAGCCAAGTGTTCGCTAATTTTTCTCTACTCATCAGACTCTTGTAAATGTACTTTCCATTTCTGAAGATAAATACAAGGCCCTCATCTGTTGCACCGGTTTTCCCACATTGGGTTTTTCCGGAGACATATGCCCAAAAATAACTGTGTTCATATGGTTGTTTCTATTGTGCTACTTGTGTAATTTATCTTTTTGTTCTTATGCTCTTGATGATAGTGAAGATCTGCAAATGTATTTATTTCAAAGTTTAATGAAGCATCTGTAAATAACTTATCTCATAAGTAGGAGAAATAAACCAAGTATTGCAGTAACATTTTTCTTCTTGAAAATTTCACATTTCTCTCTATAACTGAATTACCCTAGGGGTATTCAGAGATGTATTCAGACATTGCTACCACATAATAATAAAACCCTTAGATTTGCTACATCGGTTTTCCCGTATTGGGTTTTTCTGGTGACTTAGCCCAAAATAAAGGTGTCATATGTGTGAATGGATTTCCTTGTTCAGTTTCCTTGTTTCGAAATCATGAGTATTATAGTGTAGGTTGCCTCAGTGATTTCTTCAGTATTTCATGTGTGATTCAGAAATAATGGTGTAAAGTAAATTACATAATAGAAGAAGTAATCCAGTTGGTTGCAGTAGGAATCCGTAGATTTGGTTCAAATCTAGGAATTTTCACATGGTATCAGAGAATTGATGTGAAACAGGAAGAACGGATCTGAATTCTGAAGTGAAGGTAGTTTTTGCTGCAGTGCAGCAAAGTGAATCCACTAAATGATTGCGCAATTCTAGCCAAAAGGGCTAAGATTTTCGTGGCATTCTCTCTCTAAGGGAGTCGAAGAGAGAAATGGATTCAAGATTCGAGATCTTGTTGTGGCAAAGAGATCAACGTAGAGCCTCCATGCAGAAGACAAAGGGACGCAGTTTTCTGAAGTTGTTACTGGGAAGAAAAGCATCAGAAGGAGTTAAGAGCACATATTGAGGGAATTCTTCCTCGGCGATTTCCTAGCCGAGGAAGTCAACATTTCTCAGTTGCTGAGCAGTAGAGGAGCAACATAACTTACAACTCCGTCAGGGAGTGTGTAAGCCTTCCAGGAGTTGCGCAGTAGGGAGGAAGAGGGAGCAGATTTCGACAGATTTCGACAGAGATGGGATCTCACGGACTTTGTGATCAAGATTGGTTGGAGGGCTCCTCCAACAATATGATCTGGAAGGAACGGGCTCAGTTCCTTCTGGATGAACATGATCTGAAGGCGTCTATGGAGAACGTGGTAGTTATTCCTATGGATGCGGATCAACTCAAGAAGTACAAGGCAGATATGGCCAAGTCAAAGAGGTTGCACCTTGATGGTGTCAAGGATCACATCGTCTCACATGTGGCTGGCAAGGTTACTTCCAGAGAGATGTGGGTAGTAGCTTTGCATGACCTATTTGAGGGATCTTTCGAGCAGCGGAAGTTGTACTTAGAGTAGAAGCTCTGCATGATCCAGATGCAGAAAGGGGAGCATGTGGCTTCATACCTCATGCAGTTTTAGGGGATTCAAGATTAGTTGTCGACAGTAGCTGCTACAACTACAACTGCATCCATCGTACAGATGGCCCTTAAAGGTGTCACAGAGGACTGGCAAGTGTTTATCTAGAGCATACTTGGTCGGGCAGCATTACCTAGTTGGGAGCAGTTGTGGGCAGCTTTTCAGGAGGAAGGGCTGAGGAGAGACCTCGTCAAGTGCAAAATTGATGGCAACAGTGGAAGCGGATCGAAATCCGTGGAGGAAGAGGAGAATGCAACCCTTGCATCGAAAGGACAGCAGGCGCAATGAAAACTAAAGCGTGATGTTTCGCAAGTCAAGTGCTTTAAATGTAGCAAGATGGGCCACTATGCATCTCAGTGTCCTTTGAAGAAGAAGGACAAAGATGAGAAGCATGACTCGAAGGTTGCAGCCGCAAAAATCGAGGAGGATGAGTTCGCCATGAGTTCCCGCGCTTCTTGAGGAAAGAAGTGGGGTGATATTAAATTGTAGCTCTTCTTGGACTTCAGTAGGGCAGGAACCTTGAGGAGCCCACCTCATGGATCATTACCTTTCTACGAGAGCCCATATTTGCAGTAGCAGAATGGAGGAGTTTCAGCGAGAGCCGAGAAGTGATGGAGACGAGGGTGCAGAGGATAGCATAGCTTATTTCTGGAGCAGCACGGAGCAGAAGCAGCAACAATAGCACAGTGCAGATCAGTGTTACGCAGTGCAGAGCAGCACCAGCACCAGCACAGTGCAGATCAGTGTTACGCAGTAGTTATCAGCGACCAAAGTCTTCAGCACCAAGGTGCATCTACTAAACACTTGTTTAGTTCTTGGGTGAGTTCAGTTGTTTCTCTCAACAGCTGAGTTGCAGTGCAAATGCAGTGTTAGCAGTGGCAGTGTTACCAGCGTAGCAGATGTAGCACTTGAGAGGGAATTGTAGTATAGATGCACCAGTGGCAGTGTCATGAGCACCAATACAGTGGCAGCAGCACCGCAGTGGTTGATGGACTTCAACAGCACGGAGGATGCTTCAAGGTCAGAGCAATATGTAGCAGACATAATTGCTAGAGCACTTTCCTCACTAAGAGGGAGTGTTGATTTTTGTAGCATCAAAAAGTGCTCTAAGTCTCAAATTTTGTGGAGAGGCTTAGACACTAGTATTCCAAAGAACCTAGAAATTGTTTGTGAAAATTCCACTCAGTTGATGTTTTATTAAAATAATTAATTATTTTAATGGAGACCCTAAGTTAAACTCAGGGAAATTAAATAATTAAAGGACATTAATTAAACATGAGTGAGAATGATCTAGAAAGCGGAGCGGAGATCAAGTCATGTTATAATCTTAGTCGTTGATTAGAGATCTAATCTCGATCCTTGATGTCTCAACAAGAAAACTATAAAGGAAGGCTTGAGGGCCATTTGGGAAGACACCGAATTGATCTAGAGTTCGAAATTTCTGGGGCGTAGTTTGCTGAGAAATTCGAGCTAGAGATCTGAGCAACGAGCAGCAGAGATAGCATCCGTGGAGAGAGATTTTCTCAGTCGATGGAGCATCAGTCAGAGAGAGGCAGAGGTGATCTAACTAAGCCAGCGCTGAAGGAAGAAGGGCTAACACAGTGATTGCGTAGTGCTCGCGCAAAGGCAGCGTAGAGGCAGTGCAGAGGCAGAGGAGCGTTTCTAGAATTTTGTTTGTCGATCAATTTAGGAGGTCGAGATCCGGAAAGTGACACCGGGAGGTTGTTCCCGGTGTCCACAGAGGCAAAACCACTTGGTTGGGACTGAACGATGAGCTTAGAAGGGGGTGACGTAGTCGCTGAAAGGTCCAGCGTTGGGACTGCGCAGAGGCTACACAGTGCCTCCCCAGGGTAGAGTTTTCTTCATCCGGGTCCGCCGGGAACTCAATGATTGAGTGAAGTAAATCCTCACAAATTCTTATGCCAGAATTTCTCTCTGTAACTGAATTACCCTAGGGGTATTCAAAGATGTATTCAAACATTGCTATTGTATAATAATAAAACCCTCAAATCTGTTGCACCGGTTTTCCCGCATTGGGTTCCGGGGATATAGACAAAAATAAAGGTGTCATATGTGAATGATTTTCCTTGTTCAGGTTCCTTGTTTCAGAATCGTGAGTATTATAGTGTAGGTTTCTTCAGTGATTGCTTCAGTATTTCATGTATGATTCAAAAATAATTGTGTAAAGTAAATTACATAATAGAAGAAGTAATCTAGTTGGTTGCAGTAGGATTCCTTAGATTTGGTTCAGATCTTAGAATTTTCACATTTCTTGCATGTCTTTGGTTACCACTGTAAAATTTCTATTAGGATCATTACAACAAACCAGTAGAAAAACCCAGTTGGAAGGTCACTTTGTACTGGTTAGGTACCTAACCAATACCAACCGGCCCTAACCGATTGGTTCCAACACTAACCAACCCAGTTAGATCTCACATTTGTGGGGAAGTCCATGACCACTGATAGCAATTTTTCTAGTAGTTTTAGAGGGAACCCGGGATTGTTTTCTTTCCAAAAATAATCTCCCTTGGCCACAAGGGTTTAGGGGGGGATGTTGGTTTTACGACCAAGGTAGGATATTTTGAAAGGGAAACAGCCCTGGGATTCCTCCAAAACCTCTTGAAAAACCGTCATCGATGGCCCTGGACTCCCCCACAAATGTGAGATCTAACTAGGTCAGCCTAGTTAGATCTCACATTTGTGGGGGAGTCCAGGGCCACTAACGGTGGTTTTTCAGGTGGTTTTTGAGGAATCTCAGGGTTGTTTTCCTTCCAAAATATCCTCCCATGGCCATAAAACAAACTTTCGATTAGCTTTTATAGCTTCAGAAAGGTGTTCTTGTCTCAATTTGTGTCTAAGAGACTAAGGAACACGAGATCTTCAAAACCCAAAATAGGTTTCGTGAGATAAACTTGTGAAATGGCTCAATTAAACTAACTGATAAATAAATAAATAATTCCTAAGTCCAACTTAGGAAAATTGATTAATTCATGGGAATTAATTGAGGTTGATCGAGAATGATCTAGAGACTCACATGGATTGAGACTAAGATGATCTTAGTTGTTGATGAGGATCTAATCATTGTCTTCGAAGCTTCAGTGAAAGATTATAAGAGAAAATCGATGGGATGAGGAGAGACACAAGTGAGGGAGTAAATGATCCAGGAAGTGCAAATTTCCCAAAGCACAGTGATTCAGTGAGGGAAAAATTTGAGCCTGTGGAGGAGCATGAGTGATTGAGGGAGCAGCAAAGATAATTTCGGAGGAATTTCCTAGTAGATTTCTAGTGTCGGAGAGGTAGGAAAGAGGGAGCTTGAATTATTCTGTAGAAAATTCATCGAGGTAGTGCGAGTGAGTCAAAACCCTAATGCGAGTGTCAAGAAGAGATTGATTCAGTTGTTGAAGGCCGGAAGACCACCTAGAAGGCAGAGCGAGTCAATTCCAGAGGCAGAGGGAGGCTATACAGCCTAGTTGGAAATAATTTTAGGAGTCGTCCAAACTTGCACAGGCCAACAGTGTCAGCAGTCAGTAGGCAATGAGAGCAGGCCAGGAAGCTAGGAGATTTGCAGAGGGAGAAAATTCTTTCAGAAATTTTTCCAAATTATTAGTCGGAGGATTGCTAGTAAGGCATCCAAATTATTGTACTCAGATTTTTACTATTGCATAATAATAATATAAACCCTCATCTGCTGCACTAGTTTTCCCTTCAGGGTTTTTCTAACATTAGTCCAAAATAATTGTGTTAAATGTGTGCATGAATTTCTCAGTTCCAGTTTAATTTTCCACAACATAGTTATTTTGTTGTGAAGAATTAGTGTTTGATTTATTCGATATTAATCAGAAAATTAATAAACTGCTAATCAGTTATGAGAATAAATTCCAGTAACTGCAGTTCAAGGAATTTTCACACTTCTCCTCCTAAACCCTAAACCTAAAAAAACCCTAACTCAAACCTAGAAATGTTGTCAATCAATAGTAATGTTTAATTCTTAAAGTAAAAGTGACATTTCCTTTATCTTTTCGTTTAAACTTTAAAGTAAAAGATAAAGGAAATGTCACTTTCAATTAAATTTTAACATTACCATGAAATGACTTGGGATGTTTGAGAGTGGTTTTGACCTCATTAGATTTCATATGGAGAAACTAGAATTTTGAATCTCACACAAAATCCAGCAGACATAATAGTTTTCAAGATTTCAAGGTTTGGGGGATTGCAATGTTTCAATTTGATTATGTCATGTGTGAGGGTATGGGACCGACATTTGATCAAGCATATGAAGTGTTGAGATTTTGGGTAGCATCGGATGTGCTCTAGCTCTAAAACTTTGTGGAAGGGCTAGAACACATGAGATCTCCAAGACCCAGAAATCGTTTGGAGAAATTCCACCCAGTGTAAAAGTTATTCAAATAATTAAATTTTTAATAGGGACCCTAAGTCTAACTTGGGGAAATTAAAAAATTAAAGTGAGTTAATTTACACATGTGGGTGAGAATGTTCTAACTTCTAAGTGATGTGGACCAAGATTTTTCTAATCTGAGTCGTCGATTAGAGATTAGATCACGGTCGTTGATTTATCAACTAGAAACGTATTAAAGGAAGGCTTAGGGTCAGTTGGAGAAAACACACAGAGTTGTAGCACTCGAGCTAAGTCGAAATTCTGGGGCGCGGTTTGCTTAGAATTTTCAAGTGAGCTTACAGTGCTAGTCAGGGGCAGATCGACAAGGCATATTATGATCCGAGATCGAGGATACATAAGCAAAGAGGTAAAACTGTACCAGGAAGCGCAGAGGCCAGCAAGAGGGACACAGCCCAGCCAAGTTGTCGCAGAGACATCGCAGAGGCTGACGCAAACCCTTTCGGATGACGCAAAGGCAGTGTTGAGCCATTCAGGGTGACGCAAGGGCAGTCTGAGGCTTCAGGGGCTGACGCAGAGGCTGGAGAGACAGAGTTGGGGTTCCAATGGGCTAGAAAGGATTCGTATTCAGTAATTCCCTTGAGGGTTTCAATCAGCCATTTTTTCTATCTCTAAGTGATCAGGTACAACTGCCGTGAAATTGTCTGTCGTGCAAACCACTACTGGTGCCCATGATGTATTCAAATTATTCTTAATAATAAAACCCTCTAAGAGTTGTTCCACCGATTTTCCTGCATTTGGTTTTTCCGGGGAAATTGTCCAAAAAACACTGTGTCCTTTGTCATATGTGAGCTATGTTTCAGTAAATGATCTATATATGTGTAGGTTGCAGTTATGTTTGTTTTGATATTTTTCTGAATATTCAGTTAAATAACTTGTTAATTAAATCAAACAAGTAGGAGAATTAAATCAATATGCTGCAATAGGGTTTCTGTATTCAAAAATTTTCACATGTTATCAGAGCGATTGCAGATCAAGCTGAAACCATCACCTTAGGATTGAAGATCTTTTTACTACAAGAGGGCAGCTGAAGCTGCACAGAATCAGCAAGAGGCAACGTAGCACAAGAGGGACAACGCAGGCAATGTAGGGGTGACACAGAGCCTATCTTCTCACGCAGAGCTGACGTAGAGGCCGACACAGGCCTAGAAGGGTGACGCAGAGCCTGTCAAGCTCACGCTGGGTTGACCCAGTGGCTGACGCAGGCCTTAAAGGGTGACACGGTCCAAGAGGGAGTAACCTTGTGCAGTACTCCCTCGTGCAAGTTGTCTTGGCTGGAAGTGCAGTTCCTGATCTTCAAATTTGTTGGTGGGGCATCAGTTCTGTCGATGCAGAACAATGCCTAGCGAAGTTGACAAAGTAAGGGGAAACAGTCCCTCAATAGATTTTCTTGCCAAGAAATCTAAGATTCGATCAAGAGGAGTGATTGTAGAGAGATAATTCGACGAAATTAGCAGAGGATTTCCGAGAGGGAAATCACTCGTCAGAGGAAGCATATACTCTAGAGGGTTTCTATCGCCAAGAAACCTAATCCGGTATTTTGCTGAGTGTAGCAACAGTAGAAGGGAGAAGAGCACTTACTTCGACAGTTTGAGCAGAGATAGCCCCGTATGGACTGAGAGATCAGGATAGGTTAAATAGTGTGTCTAACTTCGCTATCTGGAAAGCCAAAATCCTAACAGTCCTTGAGGAGTATGGCATTAGAGACCATGCCGAGAAAGTCCTAGTTTTGTCTCAAATCCTTCAAGTATTCATCTTTTGCATTTCATTTTAATACAAAGCATTTGACCCCCTTCACCGCATAAAAGTTTTTGTTGACATACTTTGTTAAGCCCTATATAAGCACCATGTTAACCCTAAAATCCCTTATTAAGACTTATATATTAACTATTTTCATTTCTATTCTCATATTTTTATGTAGGCTAGAACCTCTCGAGGTTCCATTTTATCATAATTGTATCTTTTGTCTGTCTCTCTCTCTCTCTCTCACATACACCAATCAGGCGCGGGCTAAACGCTTGATCATGGATGGAGTGAAAGATCACGTGGTTCCACATATTGCTGAGAAGAAGACGACAAAGGAGGTGTGGACAACATTAACCACGTTGTATCAAGGTAGCTCCTCCTAGAGGAAGATGCTTTTGGAGAATCAGATGCAGATGTTCCAGATGCACAAGGGAGAGGAAATCAATCCTTTTCTCTTTAGATTGCAAACTATCCAAGACCAGTTGATTACCATGGGGGCAACTCCTGATGATGGACTCCTGGTGAGGATTGCCCTGAATGTAGTCATCGATGAGTGGGAGACCTTTGTCCAAAGTAACTTGGGCAGAGCACAACTCCTGAACTGGGGGAAAATGTGGGCAATCCTTCGTCAGGAGGATAACCAAGAGGGAATTCAGCAGCGGGGGAGTCAAAATTAAGAAAGAGGAGTAGGAAGATGCAGCCCTAGCATCTAAGGGACAGAGGCAGCAAGGGAAGAAGAAGAAGGACCTATCCAAGGTCTGGTGCTTCAAATGTGGCGAATTGGGACACTTCACCAATACTTGTCCTAAGAAGAAGGGCAAGGAAGATTTGGGTTCCAAGGCAGTAGGAGCGAAAGGAGATGGGCAGCGATGATGATGTGACCATGAGTGCTCATGTACCTCAAGAGAAGAGGTGGGGTGACATAGATCTGTAGATTGAGCTACAAATGGTGCCGACGAGATCCTTGAGGTGCCCAAACTCTTGGATCACATACGAGCTACGAGAGCCTTAAGAAAGTAGCAGGATGACTGGAGCCAGTGGGTGCAAAAGATCACGGAGAAGCAGAGGCAGTGTTGGGACGCTGGAGGTAGAGTAGCGGAGTGCAGTGGTAGCAGCAGCGCAGAGGGGCAATGCTTATGCATGGCAGAGTAGCAAACAACGCAAAGCTTCAAAGGGTCAACGCAGACAACAACAGAGGGTGCTTCAATGATGAAATGCAACCATACTGAATTGTCTGTTAGTGTGTTCGATGATGTCCTTCAATTGCTTACTTCTCAGTAATTGAGTTACAATGCAGCAATTAGCAGTGGTAGTGCTATAAGCAGCATGATGCAGCAATTTGAGAGGGAGCTGCAGTACAGATATGGCAGTGACTATGGCAGAGTCATGGACAGCAGTACAAAAAGCAACAATACAGTGGATGGAGGGCAACAGGCCAAGCATCAACAACACAGGGGACAGATGCCAGAGATCAAAGTAACACTTCTGAAGTGAAGTGTTGCTAGAGCACATTGATCGCTAAGAGGGAGAGTTGAGATTTTGGGTAGCATCGAATGTGCTCTAGCTCCGAAACTTTGTGGAGGGGCTAGAACACATGAGATCTCCAAGACCCAAAAATCGTTTGGAGAAATTCCACCTGGTGTAAAAGTTATTCAAATAACTAAATTTTTTAATAGGGACCCTAAGTCTAACTCAAGGAAACTAAAAAATTAAAGTCAATTAATTTACACATGTTGGTGAGAATGTTCTAAGTGACGTGGATCAAGCTTTTTCTAATCTGAGCCATCGATTAGAGATTAGATCACGGTCGTTGATTTATCAACGAGAAAAGTATTAAAGGAAGGCTTGGGGTCCATTGGAGAAAACACACAGGGCGGTAGCACTTAAGCTAAGTCGAAATTCTGGGACGCAGTTTGCTGAGAATTTTCAAGTGAGCTTGCAGTGCTAGTGAGGGGCAAATCTGCAAGTGATATTTTAATCCGAGGCCGAGGATACATAAGCATAGAGGAAAAACCATACCAGGCAGCGCAGAGGCTAGTAGTAGGGAGACAGCCCAGCCAAGCTGACGTAAAGACACCACAGGGGCTGACCCAGACCCTTCCGGGTGACGCAGAGGCAGCGCTAAGCCTTTCAGGGTGATGCAGGGCCAGCTTGAGGCTTTAGGGGCTGACGTAGAGGCTAGAGAGACAGTGATGGGGTTCCAGTGGGCTAGAAAGCGCTCTTATTCAGTAATTCCCTTGAAGGTTTGAATCAACCATATTTTCTATCACCGAGTGATAAGGTACAACTACCGTGAAATTCTTTGTCGGGCAAACTATTACCAGTGCCCATGATGTATTCAGATTCTGCTTAATAATAAAACCCTCTAAGAGCTGTTGCACTAGTTTTCCCGCATTGGGTTTTTCCGGGGACATTGTCCAAACAATAATGTGTCCTTTGTCATATGTGCCCTATGTATCAGTAAATGATCTGTATATGTGTAGGCTGCAGTTGTGTTTGCTTTGATATTTTTCTGAATATTCAGTTAAATAACTTGTTAATTAAATCAAACAAGTAGGAGAAGTAAATCAATATGTTGCAGTAAGGTTTCTGTATTCAAAAAATTTCACATGGTATCAAAGGGATTGCAGATCAAGGGCTGAATATTTTTCGCTGCAGGAGGACAACTGAAGCTGCACAGAATCAGCAAGAGGCAACGCAGCACCAAAGGGACAACGCAGGCCCTGCAGGGGCGAAGCAAAGCCAATCTTCTCACGCAGAGCTGATGCAGGCCCAGAGGGGTGACGCAGAGCCTGTCAACTTGATGTTGGGCTAACGCAGTCGCTGATACAGGCCATAGAGGGTGACGCAATCCAAGAGGGAGTGACGTTGTGCCGATTGTCGTGGCTACAAGTGCAGTTCCTAATCTTCAAAGTTGTTGGTGGGGCATCGGTTCTGTTAGTGTAGAACAGTGCCTAGCAAAGTTGACAAAGTAACGGGAAACAGTCCCTCAGCAGATTTTCTTGCCAAGAAATCTGAGATTCGATCAAGAGGAGTGATCGTAGAGGGTTGATTCAACAAAATTAGAAGAGGATTTCTGGGAGAGAAATTACTTGTCAGAGGGAGCATATACTCTAGAGGGTTTCTATCACCAAGAAACCCAGATCTGATCTTTTAATGACTGTAGTAGCAGGAGAAGGGAGAAGAGCACTTGCTTCGACAGTTTGAGCAGAGATGGCCCCATATGGACTAAGAGATCAGGATAGGTTAGACGGTGTGTCTAACTTCGCTATCTCGAAAGCCAGAATCCTGACAATGCTTGAGTATGGCATCAGAAACCATGCCAAGAACTTCCTAGTTGTGCCGACCAATGCCAATGCTCTTAAGAAGTTCAATGAAAATCAGGCAGGCTAAACGATTGATCATGGATGGAGTGAAATATCACGTGGTTCCGCATATTGCCGAGAAGAAGACGGCAAACGAGGTGTGGACAGCTTTGACCACTTTGTATCAAAGTAGCTCCGTCCAGAGGAAGATGCTTCTGGAGAATCAGATGCGAACATTCCAGATTCACAAGGGAGAGGAGATCGATCCTTTCCTCTTTAGATTGCAGACTATTCGAGACCAGCTGATTGCCATGGGGGCAACTCTTGATGATGGATTCATGGTGAGGACTGCCCTGAATGCAGTCACCAATGAGTGGAGATCTTTGTCCAAAGTACTTTGGGTAGAGCACAACTCCCAAACTGGGGGGACATGTGGTCAATCCTTCATCAGGATGAGAATAGGAGGATAACCAAGAGGGAATTCAGCAGTAGAGGAGTCAAAATTAAGAAAGAGGAGGAAGATGCAGCCCTAGCATCTAAGGATAAAGGCAGCAAGGGAAGAAGAAGAATAACTTATCCAAGATCCGGTGCTTCAGATGTGGTGAATTGGTACACTTCGCCAATACTTGTCCTAATAAGAAGGGCAAGGAAGATTTGGATTCCAAGGCAGCAGCAACAGCGAAAGGAGATGATGGCAGCGATGATGATGTGGCCATGAGTGCTCATATACCTCGAGAGAAGAGGTGGGACGACATAGATCTATAGATTGAGCTATAGATGGTGTCGGCGAGATCCTTGAGGTGCCCAAACTCTAGGATCACATAGAGCTACGGGAGCCTTAAGATAGTAGCAGGATGACTGGAGTTAGAGTGTGCAAAAGGTCATGGAGAAACAGAGGCAGTGCTGGGACGCTAGAGAGTAGAGCAGCGAAGTGCAGTAGCAGCAACACCGTGGAAGCAGCAGCGCAGAGCGGCAGTGCTTATGCAGTGCAGAGTAGCAGACAGCACAGAGCAGCAGCAAAAGGTGCTGCAGTGATGAGATGCAGCCACACTGACTTGTCTGTCAGTGTGTTGGGTGAAGTCCTTCAGTTGCTTACTTCTCAGCAATTGAGTTGCAATGCAACAATTAGCAGTGCCAGTGTTATAGGCAGCATAATGAAGCAATTTGAGAGGGAGTTGTAGTACAGATGTGGCAGTGACTGTGGCAAAGTCATGGGCAGTATAGAAAGCAACAAGACAGTGGATGGAGGGCAACAAGCCAAGCATCAGCAACGCAGGGGATCGATGCTAGAGATCAGATTAACACTTATGGAGTGAAGTGTTCCTAGAGCACATTCGTCGCTAAGAGGGAGTGTTAAGATTTTGAGTAGCATCAGATGTGCTCTAACTCCGAAACTTTGTGTAGGGGCTAGAACACATGAGATCTCCAAGACCCAAAAATCATTTAGAGAATTTCCACATGATGTAAAAGTTATTCAAATAATTAAATTTTTTAATGGGGACCCTAAGTCTAACTTAGAGAAATTAAAAAATTAAACTGAATTAATTTACACATGTTGGTGAGAATGTTCTAAGTGACGTGGATCAAGCTTTTTCTAATTTGAGTCGTCGATTAGAGATTAGATCACGGCCATTGATTTATCAATGAGAAAAGTATTAAAGGAAGGCTTGGGGTAAGTTGGAGAAAACACACAAAGCGATAGCACTTTAGCTAATTAGAAATTCTTGGGCGCGGTTTGCTGAGAATTTTGTAGTGAGCTTGCAGTGCTAGTGAGGGGTAGATTGGCAAGGGATATTCCGAACTGAGGTCGAGGATACATAAGCAGAGAGGCAGAATCGTACCAGGTAGCGCAAAGGCCAACGGGAGGGACGCAACCCAGCCAGGCTGACACAGAGACAGTGCAGGGGCTAAAGCAAGGCCTTCCGGGTGACGCAGGGGCAGCGTGAGGCTTCAAGGGGTGATGCAAGGGGCTCGAGAGACATCGTTGGGGTTCCATTGGGCCAGAAAGGGCTCGTATTCAGTAATTCCCTTGAGGGTTTGAATCAGCCATATTTTCTATCCCTTAGTGATAAGGTACAACTGTCGTGAAATTCTGTCGGGCAAACCACTACTGGTGCCCATGATGTATTCAGATTTTGCATAATAATAAAACCCTCTATGAGTTGTTGCACCGGTTTTCCCGCATTGGGTTTTACCGAGGACATTGCCCAAAAAATAATGTCCTTTGTCATATGTGCGCTATGTTTCAATAAATGATCTGTATATGTGTGGGATGCAGTTGTGTTTGCTTTGATATTTTTCTAAATATTCAGTTAAATAACTTGTTAATTAAATCAAACAAGTAAGAGTAGTAAATCAATATGATGTAGTAGGGTTTCTCTATTCAGAAATTTTCTCATCGTATCAGAGCGATTGCAGATCAAGCTGAAGCCATCGACATAGGGTTAAATATATTTTTGCTACAAGAGGGCAGTTGAAGTTGCACAGAATTAGCAAGAGGCAACGCATCACTAGAGGGGTAGCACAGACCCTGTACGGATGACGCAAAGCCAGTCTGCTCGCGTAGAGCTGACGGAGGCCTAGAGGGGTGACGCAAAACCTGTCAAGCTCACACTGGGTTGACGCAATGGCTGATGTATGCCCTTGAGGGTGACGTAGTCCAAGAGGGAGTGACGATGTGCTTGTCTGTCGCTGGAAATGCAGTTCCTGATCATCAAAGTTGTTGGTGGGGCATCGATTTTGTCAGTGCAGAACAGTGCCTAGCAAAGTTGACGAGGTAAGGGGAAACAGTCCCTCAACAGATTTTCTTGCCAAGAAATCTGAGATTCGATCAAGAGGAGTGATCGTAGAGGGTTGATTCGATAGAATTGACGGAGGATTTCAGGGAGGGAAATCACTTGTGAGAGGGAGCATATACTCTAGAGGGTTTCTATCGCCAAGAAACCCAGATCTGGTCTTTCGCTGAGTGTAGCAGCAGTAGAAGGGAGAAGAGCACTTGCTTCGACAGTTTGAACAAAGATGGCCCCGTATGGACTTAGAGATCAAGATAGGTTAGATAGTGTGTCTAACTTCGCTATCTGGAAAGCCAAAATCCTAACAGTCCTTGAGGAGTATGGCATTAGAGATCATGCCGAGAATATCCTAGTTGTGTCGACCGATACTGATGCTCTGAAGAAGTTCAATGAAAATCTGGCGCGGGCTAAACGCTTGATCATGGATGCAGTGAAAGATCACGTGGTTCTGCATATTGCCGAGAAGAAGATGGAAAACGAGATGTGGTTAGCATTAACCACTTTGTATCAAGGTGGCTCTGTAGAGGAAGATGCTTCTGGAGAATCATATTTGGATGTTCCAGATGCACAAGGGAGAGGAGATCGATCCTTTCCTCTTTAGATTGAAAACTATCTGAAACCAGCTAATGCCATGGGGGCAACTCCTAATGATGGACTCATGATGAGGACTGCCCTGAATGTAGTCATCGATGGGTGGGAGACCTTTGTCCAAAGTGTCTTGGGCAGACCACAACTCCCAAACTGGGGGGACATGTGGGTAATCTTTCGTTGGGAGGAGATCAGGAAGGTAACCAATAGGGAATTCAGCAGCAGAGGTGTCAAAATTAAGAAAGAGGAGGAAGATGCAGCCCTAGCATCTAATGGACAGAGGCAACAAGGGAAGAAGAAGGACCTATCCAAGGTCCAGTGCTTCAAAAGTGGCTAATGGATACTTCGCCAATACTTGTCCTAAGAAGAAGGGAAATGCAGATTCAGATTCCAAGGCAACAACAGCGAAAGGAGATGATGGCAGCGATGATGATGTGGCCATGAGTGCTCATGTATCTCGAGAGAAGAGGTGGGGCGACATAGATCTGTATATTGAGCTACAGATGGTGTCGGCGGGATCCTTGAGGTGCCCAAACTCTTGGATCACATACGAGCTACGGGAGCCTTAAGACAGTAGCAGGATGACTGGAGTCAGTGGGTGCAGAAGATCATGGAGAAGCAGACGCAGTGCTGGGATGCTGGAGAGTAGATCAACGCAGAGCAGTGGCAGCAGCAGTGTGGAAGCAGCAGTGCAGAGGCTGATGGGACTTCAGCAACGCAAAGGGGTAGTGCAGAGTATTAGAAAACGCAGAGCTTCAAATGGTCAGCGCAGAGCAACAGCAGAGGGTGCTTCAGTGATGAAATGCACCCAGACTGACTTGTCTGTCAGTGTGTTGGGTGATGTCCTTCAATTGCTTACTTCTCAGCAACTGAGTTGCAATGCAACAATTAGCAATGGAAGTGCTATAAGCAGCATGATGCAACAATTTGAGAGGGAGCTGCAGTACAAATATGGTAGTGAGTGTGGCAGATTCATGGGCAGCAGTACAGAAAGCAACAATGCAGTGGATGGAGGGCAACAGGCCAAGCATCAACAACGCAGGGGACCGATGCCAGAGATCAGAGTAACACTTCTCGAGTGAAGTGTTGCTAGAGCACATTCCTCGCTAAGAGGGAGTGTTGAGATTTTGGGTTAGCATAGAATGTGCTCTAGCTTCGAAACTGTAATATCCCCAAAGGGAAATAACCAGTAATAAACAGAAATATGCCAGACAGATATAGAAAATACAATGCTGAACCAGATCACTGAATAATGACACATAGAATTCCAGAAAACTGAGCCATTTTATTAATCTGAAAGTACATGGAGAGGAGTACAAGAAAATCAGAGTAAGTGCACCTATCCTTGCCCTAGGCAAGTGGAGACCCTCTCAAACAGAATAATGGCTGCAACCAGGACAGCGTAATGAACTGAAGACTTGGAAAATGGCTGATCTCAAGCTACAAACCCTCACCAAAGGAAAACGCTGTCTCTGCTAGTGACAGCGCAGAAATAGGTGAGGCACAAATCACCAAAACCTCCTGACAGATAGATCAGCTACTGAATGTTAGGAAAACGCTGTTGAGCCCTCTCACACAAGCCTGCTCCTCAGATCAGCGTCCTACACAGTGGATACACTCCACAAATCACTCGAATCTGCTGGATGCGAAGCCTCAATCGGATGCACGTCCTATCCCTCCTGATCTGCGTCCTCCTATATCAGATCTGCTACCAAACCTTCAGATCTATGCTGGATCTGACAATATCTCTTCAGATCTGCAGCCTCTAAGGCTGGATCTGATGTTATCTCTTCAGATCTGGGCTAGATCTGCCAATATCTCCTCAGATCTGCAATCTCCCAAGCTGGATCTAGTGCTATACCTTCAGATCTGCAACATACAAAACTAGATCTGCAAATATCTACTCAGATCTACCCTCTCCAAGGCTGGATCTATCAAGATGCATGGAATCACCTCAGCCTTCTCTTGAGCCCAGATGGTGTCCTCACTCCCAAGGCGGTGGCGTCTCACCTCCTCACAGACGGTGTTTTCTACGCTCCGGATACGTTACGTCCTCCCACAGGACATAATCCTCACCCTCCTGGTTGATCGAGCGTCCTCTCTCGATGAGACAGCGTCCTTCCTTCTCTAAAGCTGCGCGACCTGAGAGGGCTCCTCCCTCTCTCCAGTTTGCAAGGGCTCTGCTTGCCTCTCTTGCGGCCCAGAAAGATGTACAGAACAAACCTTATTAGGGCGTAAGAGTCCCCCAAAGCTAAGGGTGAAACCAGAAATAACCTTACGGGGCGGCACCGAAGTCCCAGGCTAAAGGTGAGATCTCCGACCGGAGACACTCGTGCACCTAACGATCATGAGGCAGAGCTAAGCTGCTTAGGCGTCTTTGAAGCAGACAGAAGTCTAGCTCTCAATAATAATATCAAATCATGGATGATCCAAATGAGGTGAGAACCTCTCCTTTTATAATGCCAAACTCCCTCCAAAACTTAACTCTCCTTTGACCTGCG